>JAOPGA020001391.1:0-116377 GCA_026419775.2 Acrasis kona | reverse complement strand
ATCTGCCAGTTTGGAAGGACATACTGATGTGGTTAGACTACTATTAGATGATCCACGCGTAGATTTTAGTGAATTATATGATGACATTAAATGTGCTTATGAGTGTGCCAGTAAGTATGGACATATTGAAGTAGTTAATTTATTATCAAACCATCCACGTGCTAACAAACTCTTAAAAAGAAAGACACAAAAATAAAATAAAATACATCATCTTGTAATCCATCACTCTAATCATCTCTAATGTGAATTTTATTTTCCGAAGGGATGATAACAGAACAGATTTCTAATAGGGGAAAATTTGTAGTGGAGTGGTTGCCACTAAAATTCACGTTTGGTTGTTCCCTCGCTCTCTTGTTTGGTGTTCTTTGTGCACTGTTATATAAATTTACCGTTGTCAATTTATTTAAACTCCTTTCTTATATGCCTAAAATTGAATCGTTTTTAATAACGAATGAAATGTTAAATGATGTTAGCAATTGTAAATAAAGCAAATGAGAGCTCTCATACCTCTGATGAAGAGCATTCGAGCAACATAATAGAATTCCCACGTGATGAATAATCTGAGAAAACTTCAAGCTGTAGCTCATGCGGGTAAGGAAGTTGGTAGGCACAGTCATTATACTACACTGTTATTACAATGTGCGCCTAACCTAGAAGACCTAACTATTTTCTATAATCGTTGTACAGATGACATAGTAAATATAATTGCAGATTATGGTCTTAATTTGAAGAAATTACGTTTGGAATCTTTTTACGCTGATTATGAAACACTTATCTCAGATCATGCATTGATCAACTTGCTTAAAAAGATAAAACTAGTAGAGCTATACATAGGACTAAGTCGCAATTTGTCTGGTGAGTTTTTTGCAAATATTGGGGAGTGTGCACCTCAACTTGAATTACTATATACTTCATTATATTATAATTACCCGAATAAAAATTTGGCAGTTGTCTGGGATATTCACTTCAAAATCACCTTCAAAGTTAGATAAATGTGTCCAATTTTAAACTACTTACATTCCAGATCAAAGTTGAGCGTAAAAGTTATGAAAACTTTTGTTGGTTGCTGACGCTTTGGCCTCTGCTACTGCGCCCCTCACGTTGGCTTTTCTGTATTCCCTTGTCCAAGCAAAAAGAGCAAGCACAACCTGCATTGTACTGTACCATTCCATATACGCATGCTTTTGCTGGCAAATCAAAAGTCTTGTTGTCATTCCTGCACGAACATTTATTGTTTCACCGCCTCTCTTTACAACTATACCTTTGTCAAGCTGTATTAAATCGTCAACAAGCGGCTCGAGTATGGTATTTAGAATGGGCTCATTTTTTCCAAAATATAATCCGCATAAGAAAAGATTTTGTGGGTCGACTCTGTCACTTAGGGATAATTCGCTTATCGGTTGCAATTGCAGTTACTTTATGATTTTTGAAGCTGAATCGAATGACATGTTCGGTTTTTGAAATGTTGATACTTGACCTACCCAATAAATGGTACCTACTTTCGGATGTCTAAAAATATAAGGTGTTGAGTGTATGATCACAGACAACGTAGGTTGACTCAACTTCGTTTCCCGTAACAATGGACAATCTGATGGATACTTATCCTACTTCTGTGAATGAGAAGACATCTTGAATTCTGTTCAAATGTTACGAAAACACAAAAGAAATCTTGATAGGAACCAAACGGAATTTGGGAAATGATAGGAATTACGGAATTACAATCATATCTATAAATAAATCAAATTTTATCAAAAACAAAACAACAAAATCCAATGAACAACAGCGAACAGTCAAACAAATTTGAGCATTTATCAAAATACGGTCACGATCTAATAGCACAAGCCAAAGACGGTAAAGTAGATCCAGTTATTGGTAGAGATGACGAAATTAGAAGAGTAATAAGGGTGCTATCTAGAAGAACAAAAAACAATCCAGTTCTCATTGGTGAGCCTGGTGTTGGTAAAACAGCTATTGTGGAGGGATTGGCCGAGAGAATAGTAAGAGGTGACGTCCCTGCCAACCTCCAATCTAAACTATTTTCATTGGACATGGGCCTTTTGATTGCAGGGGCAAAGTATAGGGGAGAGTTTGAAGAAAGGTTGCAGGCAGTCTTGAAAGAGATAAAGGATGCCAACGGTGGTGTGATTTTGTTCATTGATGAGATTCATCTAGTTCTCGGTGCTGGTAAAGGAGATGGGGCCATGGATGCTGCTAATCTTTTGAAACCAATGTTAGCACGTGGAGAGCTACGCTGCATCGGTGCTACCACATTGTCAGAGTACAGACAACATGTCGAAAAAGATCCTGCATTCGAGCGTAGATTTCAACAAGTACTTGTCGGAGAACCATCGGTTGATGCAACGATTTCCATCCTAAGAGGCATCAAGGAAAAATATGAAGCGCATCACGGAGTCACTATCAAGGACTCAGCTCTAGTCGCTGCAGCTCAACTATCTTCAAGGTACATTACATCAAGGTTTTTACCTGACAAAGCCATTGATTTGGTCGACGAAGCTTGTGCCAATGTAAGAGTTCAATTGGACAGCAGGCCCGAAGTCATTGATAAACTAGAGCGCCAAAAGCTACAACTTCAAATAGAACAAAAAGCATTAGAACTGGAGAAGGATCAAGCAAGTAAAGATCGAATCACAAAGGTTGAAGCTGAAATATCACGCATTGATGAAGAACTCAAGCCATTATTACTCAAATACGATTCAGAAAAATCACGTATCGACCAAATACAACAACTAAAGGAAAAGTTGGATGGGTTAAAGTTAAAAATGAGTAACGCTGAAAGCAACCGCGATCTTCAACTAGTAGCAGACTACAAGTTCTATGCCATCCCTGATCTAGAGCGACACATTCAACAATTAACAAATAGTCAAGCGAAAACCTCATCCGACAATCAATTACTTCAAGAGATGGTAGGAAAGGATCAAATCACTCAGGTCGTGTCAAGATGGACAGGCATACCGGTCATGAAATTAAATCAAGCACAAAAGGAACGTTTATTAGGTCTCAAGGACACCCTTCACAAACGAGTCATCGGACAAGACAAGGCAGTAGAAAGCGTCACATTAGCCATCTTGAGATCAAGAGCAGGATTATCAAGAAGAGACAAACCAACTGGAAGTTTCCTATTCTTGGGTCCGACAGGAGTGGGCAAGACCGAATTAGCAAAAGCGCTCGCAGGAGAATTATTCGACGACGATCAACACATCATAAGAATCGACATGAGCGAATACATGGAAAAACATTCGGTGACTCGTTTGATTGGTGCACCGCCAAGTTATGTCGGTTACGAAGAAGGAGGTCAATTAACGGAGGCTGTCAGGAGAAGACCTTACAACGTTGTGTTATTCGATGAAGTTGAAAAGGCCCATTCGGATGTGTTAAATGTGTTGTTACAAGTTTTGGACGACGGAAGACTCACTGATGGTCAAGGTCGCACGGTTGACTTTACCAATACTGTTGTGATTTTGACGAGTAATGTGGGAAGCGAGTACACTGGAGATGAAGAAAAGATTATGAAGAGAGTGAAACAACATTTCAGACCAGAGTTCTTGAACCGTTTGGATGATGTGATTTTGTTTGATTCGTTGACGCAAGATGATTTGTACAAGGTGATCGAGAAGCAATTAATGTTACTTGAGAAGGAGAGATTTGAGGAACGTGACATTAGTTTGGACATTAAAGATGATGCAAAGGATTTGATTTTGAGACAGGCCTATGATGCAAGTTATGGTGCGCGTCCTCTTGGTAGGTTCCTAGAGAAGCACGTTGTAACGGAGTTGAGTAGAATGGTGTTGAAGGGTCAACTTGAAGATCACTCCACGGTTACTGTGGATGCAGTTGGAAACAAATTGAAGTTGAGTGTAAATAGTAAAATGATTGAATAAATTATTGTATTGATAGTAACGGAGATCCATTGTCCATTTCTGTGATACGTGTGGTTAGGGTGTGCAAGTTTTCATTAAGTGTCCTTATGTTGTAAGATATGTCCTGAGCGACTCCTAACGTGCGTGTTAGCGGTTGATTTAAGCCAACGATTTGTTGATTGATTCCCTTTAGCATGTTGGTGTATTTTAACTGTACAAGACGCTTTGAATCATCGTTTACTTCCTCTGTTATGTGTCAATAAAAATTAAAGTAGGTGACGTACTAAGATCTTTGAGTCGTTGAGATGTTACAACAGTATCTTGAGGAACATCTGAAGATAGAATACCTGGTGTCAACATCTTGAACAAACTCGATTTAACGGAAGATGATCTGTCGTGCTTCTTGCTTTCGCTCAGACCGAGCGACAAACCAAGTGACCGTGATAAACCGGCCAGGGGATCAAACACAGATTCCGTTTTTTTTTCGACTGGAGTTGAAGTTGCCTTTGTTTGATCTTGCTCCGTGTCAGGGTGTGTTGTCGTAGTATCAATTTGCGCTGATTGCTCTGTGTTCGGTGTTTGGTCTTTTTGATCTTCGCCTTCGACCACAGTCTTCTCCTGTTCCTCCCCCTCTACATCCTCACCCTCCACTTCGCCCTCCTGTTCCTCTCCTTCAACTTCTCTTTTATCAGATTTTGCTATAGCTGAATCATTTTGTATTGTTTCTTCCTGTTCTTCTCCTTCCTCCTCTTCTCCCTCCACAATATCAGGCTCCTGTTCTGTGTTTGACATTATAATAATGTAATATCTCGTCAACCGGATGACAGATAAGAAAGCATAAGAACATAATCAAATAACAGTGTACATGTTTATTCATACTTCACAACATCGGATGTTCCAGCTGCTTTTTCATTTTCAAAATAAATACCCATTGCCCTTAATGAGTCTCTTGCCATTTTAAAGTGATTGAACTCCACTTTTTCACCACGCAAAGAGAAAACATAGTTTACCACTTCATACAACATTCTGCTATTAATGACTGGATAGTGAGGATCAATTTCTGCCACTTTCTTCGCTTTGCTAGCTCCCTTCTTTATTTGACATGCTTTGATCACAAATCTTGAAATATCCGGAGGATCCAAAACAATGTCATATTTCTTGTCTTTATAGTATAGAAGTTTACAATCTATCTTGCTTCCTGCAATGAATTTCTCGGATGCAGTATTAAAGCGAGTACAAAAATCTCCAGCAGGTATACCATACTGACCTAACGCTGGACCAACAGGTTCTTTCGTTGTTGCTTGACAAGCTGGGATTCTTAGTTGAACTTTGGCAGCAAGAACTTTGACTGCACCGGGAGTTGGAGCGCTTGATGCTGCTGGTTTTCCGGCCGGTTTTTGAAGTTGTGGTTTTGTTATCGAAAAAAATCTGATGGGGCATATTTGCCTCATCACATAGTTCGTTCGAAGCATTTTGTAATGTGTGAATTGATTGGTAAACTAGTTTTTATACGTAAAATATTAAAACATGCAGCAGTTTGCTTCCATATAACTTGAGATTGTAGCGGCAATCAAAGTACTTTACGCTTTATTATTGTCCATTTTCACATCCTGTATAAAAATATTATGGTCAACCTTGACTGTAAACAGTTTTGGGAAAAATGAGAGGCCTTAGTGTAATTGTAGTATTATATGTGTTAGTATTGTGTTTGTCAAGCATCAACGCCCAAACCAGAGTTGGTGCTATTGAAACGTACAAAGCCTATTTGGCAAACAAAGAAGAAGCCTCTACAACAGTCCCAACTACCACCCCTGTACCATCCACTTCAACTTCTTCTCCTGCAACCTATATTCCCACAGCTCCCAATACCAAAAGCGCCGCAGTTCAACCAACTACTGTCCCACCACCAACTATCGCACCACCAACTACTGTCCCACCAACAACTGCATCACAACCAACCACAAAGACTTCACCGTCAGTTTCATGCTTTGGGTAAGAAAATACTTTTACTTGTGCTAAATACATTAGAACTCCATCAACTGAAGATTATGTCTGTAGCGGCAATGGACTGTGCGTGGAGGAAGATAAGTGTTCTTGCTCTAGATATTTTACCGGGATTAATTGTCAACTAGCTGTCAGGATACCTCTATTAGATGATGACTTGATGACCCAATTCAAAGGAGCAATTGGATTTATTACCGACGAGGAGAGAAAGAAAGAAACTTCTTTAAAAAAGGCTGTTGATGACTCTGCATTGAGGTTTGGAGAAGAGATAAATGTTGTGTCTAGACTCGAGGCTAAACAAGCGATATTTAATAAGCAACTAGAAACTGTTGATCTTATCTCCAACGCCGTCAACAGAAACATCACCAATGAGTCCAAAAAGCAACAAATCTTACAACTTGTGAACATTTTGAACGTTCACTTTAACAAAGACCTTGCCATTGTGGTCAAAGAACTTGATTCTGCTAGAGTTGAAGTAGTTTTAGCCCAACAAGCAAATGAGGCAGCTGTAGATGCTTATAACAAAAAGCCAGAATTCGATAGAAGGTCTGCAATCCTAAGTGTTGCTAACGAGATTGAAACTAGAGTCAAGGTTGTCAATGACCAGAGACTATCTATCAAGAGTGAACTTGCATGGATTAAATCACAACCATCCGCAGCCAAGTAATCAGTCAGGATATGTAACAACAGATAAAAACAATTTTTTCTTACCTGACGAATTTTTTTGTAAAAGTGCGAACAACTATCATTATGACAGAGGACTCGATGAGATTTGTTGCAACCAAACAGTTGCATCAACACGCGAAATTTAGCGAAGATTCCAAGTCTATAGAGAATGTAGAAAAAAACAAAGACGATTGGTGGATTACTTGCCGTACAAACTACGCCATCTCTCCTGGTGAAATTTGTTGTTGGGAAGTGAAAATCGATTCTTTGACCAGGACTAAGGTTACATCCTGGTACATCGTAGTAGGAGTGGAGACGTCAGAGTTCCCGTTCAGTTCATTCGACAACCATTTTGATGTGATTGGATATATGAACAACAAAGGCGTAGGTTTAATTGTGGGAACTGGGGAAGTCATACATGCAGATCAATTTGATTCGTGTGCATTGTCGGAAAGTCTTGTAGATGGCGATGTGATTAGCATAAAATTAGACCAGAGACAAGACACAAATACCATAGAATTTTTTAAAAATAGACAGAGCATGAAAATTGTCAAATTACCCGAAGGTCTGTATTACCCTACAGTTAGCCTTGTTAATGGAAGAAAAGTGACAATAAAGCATTGGGACGGGTGTTGTTAAATGTCATTGGGACTCGTTATTGTCCATTGGGCACTGTGCACTCATTGTAATGAGAAGAAAGACTTGAAGATGTTAAAGAATTTGTGGAGAATAGATCACTCTAACTACATCAGAATCAGTTATTGACGACTGTATACCTTACGAGCATTGTACCATAAGGTGTGATGTAGAATTTGATCCACTCGCTTTTTTGAGTCACGTGGAGGAACTGAGAATTGAGGTTGTGACTATCCAATAATTTAATATAATAAAACTTAATCTTGCAAATGTCATGGCGTACCCATAATTTTTGTACTCATATATTCATAACGCAATACCAAAGCAGGTAATGGTTTCTGGTACATCTAGGTTCATTGCTCAAACGAAGTTGTTTGTAATTATAATTTTTTAACACAACGTTCTCCTTGGGAACTCTATTTAAAAGATCTGTTCA
Organism: Acrasis kona; assembly: GCA_026419775.2. Classification (NCBI taxonomy): domain Eukaryota; phylum Heterolobosea; class Eutetramitea; order Acrasida; family Acrasidae; genus Acrasis; species Acrasis kona. The sequence goes on along the minus strand of JAOPGA020001391.1, from coordinate 108,757 downwards.
ACGCAGTACCATAGCAATTAAAAGTATGGCCGAGAAACAGAGTGCTCAAGCTGCAAAAGCAAGCGCTATCAAGAAGGTATTTTGGACGACTCACACCCACTAACAAAAAAACAGGATAGCAAGTCATTTGAAAGAAGAGACAACCTTGTCAACATTGAAAAGCAAGTCCAAGAGAAGTGGGAAAAGGAAAAAAGATACGAAACAGATGCGCCCAAAGACACCTCCAAACCCAAGTTCCTTGTAACTTTCCCATTCCCATACATGAACGGAAAGTTGCACTTGGGGCACGCTTTCTCTCTAACAAAAGCTGAATTCCAAGCAAGATACCAAAGATTCCAAGGAAAAGAGGCATTGTTCCCCTTTGGTTTCCATTGTACCGGTATGCCAATCATGGTAAGTTTCTGACCATTTTGATGTTATTAAATAAATAGGCTGCTGCTGATAAACTACGCAGAGAAATTGCAGATTATGGATGTCCACCAAACCTACCAGTAAGAGTAGCAAAGGATGGAGAAGAGCCACCAGCGTACCAATGGGACATTTTAAAAAAGATGGGATTCACAGACCCTGAAGAAATCAAAAAGTTCACTGATCCAGTCTACTGGCTACACTACTTCCCACCAAGAGCTATAACCGACTTGAAGGCCTTTGGTGTCAGCTGCGACTTTAGACGTAGTTTCATCACCACCGAAGTCAATAAATACTTTGACTCATTCGTGAGATGGCAATTCCAACGCCTCAAGGAAGCAGACAAGGTCAAGTTCGGAGAGCGTTATTCCATCTTTGCTCCACTAGAGAACCAAATGTGCGCCGATCACGATCGTTTGAGCGGAGAAGGTGTCAAGCCCAAGGAATACACCATTGTCAAGTTAAAAGTCGTCGCCCCATTCGTAGAGGTCATGAAACCCTTCGAAGGAAAAAATGTATACTTTGGAGCTGCCACCCTAAGACCAGAGACCATGTATGGACAAACAAATTGTTGGTTAGCACCCGAAGGAGAGTACGGAGCGTTCCAAATCAACAAGGATGACATTTTGGTCCTAACCGAAAGAGCCGCACTCAACTTGGCTTATCAAGGTCACAGCGAAGTGAGAGGAAAGATCAACAAATTGGCCACATTCAAGGGACAAGATTTGTTCGGAACTGCTTTGGAATCACCACTCAGCATCAACAAGGTCATTTATACATTGCCCATGTTGACCGTCTCCACCAAAAAGACTACAGGAGTGGTTACTAGCGTACCCAGCGACTCTCCCGATGATTATGCCGCATTGAACGATTTGAAGACCAAACCAAAATTGAGAGAAAAGTTCGGCCTCAAGGATGAATGGGTTTTGGGATTCGATCCAGTCGAAATTATCAACATTCCAGAATACGGCAACTGCGTAGCACCCGTCTTGTGCGAGAAGTACAAGATCACAAGTCAAAACCAAGCAGAGCCATTGGAATTAGCCAAGGACGAAGCATACTTGAAGGGATTCAACTTTGGAACCATGTTACAGGGTGAATTCAAGGGAACGCCCGTCAAGGACGCCAAACCTTTGATTCGTGATTTGCTCATCAAGAATGGACAAGCCATCCCATACGCCGAACCCGAAAATGTTGTCATTTCGCGTTCTGGAGAAACATGTGTCGTTGCATTATTAGATCAATGGTTCTTGAATTACGGAGAGGAGAGCTGGAAGAAACAAGTAGAGGCCATGATCAACCCCGATCGTTTCCGCTACTACTCGAAAGCAACTCAAAAGGAACTGGCCGATACTTTGGATTGGTTACATGAATGGGGATGCTCTCGTTCGTATGGATTAGGAACACGTCTACCATGGGACGAATCAGTCGTCGTCGAAAGTTTGAGCGATTCCACAATCTACATGGCATTCTACACCATCGCACATTTACTTCAAGGAGGAGTCTTGGATGGAACTCAACAAGGACCAGCGAACATTTCTCCCGAACAATTAACGCCCGATGCATGGGATCACATCTTTTTTGGAAAATCGTTACCATCGGAATCGCCCGTCACCGAACAACAACTAGCACCACTTCGTAACGAATTCAAATATTGGTACCCAGTGGACATGCGTGTCTCTGGTAAGGATTTGATCAAGAACCATTTGACATTTTTCTTGTACAATCACTCCGCCATTTTCCCCGAAGAACATTGGCCAAAGAGCATTTATTGCAATGGATGGGTCATGGTGAATGGAGAAAAGATGAGCAAGAGCAGAGGAAACTTTTTGACATTGTCGGATGTGTGCGAATTGTACAGTGCCGATGCCACTCGTATCGCATTAGCCGACGCCGGAGATACTCACGACGATGCCAACTTTGTGGAATTAACCGCCAACAGCAGCATTCTCAAGTTGACCACCCATTTGTCATGGATCAAGGACACATTAGCCACCGCAGATCAAACATTAAGAAACAATGCCGACGCATTGGCCGATAAGGTATTCGAGAGCAGAATCAACAAATTGATCCAATTGACTCACGAATCATACGACAACATGTTATACAAGAACGTGATCCTACACGCATGGTACGATTTACAAAGCACCTTGAAAACATACGTTCAATCGTGTGCCGATTCCAACATTGGCATGAGCAAGCCATTAGTAGATTTGTTCATCAGGGTGCAAACCATCATCATGGCGCCCATCACTCCCCACACCAGCGAATACGTATGGAGCACTTTATTAAATCAGAGCGGAAGCGTGTTGGATGCAGAGTGGCCAAAAGCCGGAGCCGTCGATAAGATTTTATTGGACCAACAAGATTACTTGGAGGGCTCCTATCACTCTTTCAGAGCTCAATATGCCAAGGACAAGAAGAAGTTGAAGAATGCAAAACCAACCAGAGCCTTGATTTACGTTGCCGATCGATACAACGAATGGCAAATTAAGACTTTGGAAATTATGGCAAAGATGTATGATGCGAATCAGGACAATTTGAAAGATAACAATGCAGTCGCGAAGGAGATTTCCAAAGTGTTTACGGACAAGAAGCAAGTCGGAATGGCCATGAGCTTTGCTGCCTGGAAGATTCAACAAATACCAAAGGGAGGAAGAGATTCTTTGAATTTGGTACCATTGTTTAATGAGATGGAGTTGTTAAAGGGAAATATGGACGCTTTGAGGGAAGTGACCGGAACTGAGAACGTGGAGGTGTATAGCGCTGTTGATGCCGACACACCAGACCCAGCCAAGAAGAAGGTACAGGCTTTGCCCGGAAATCCAGTTGTTGTTTATTTGGTTGAATAAATTATTTTTTTTACAATATATACTGTGATTGTCCTGTACTCCTACATAACGGTTCGTGTACAAGGATGGACTTTAGAAAGTCGGAGGATGATTTTCTGAAGAATTTATACGCGATAAAGAGGAAAAACGAATTGAAGAACATTGAGGTGGCGGAGGTTATTCAACATCCACTTACTAGCAGGGACCATATGGTACCTGACACTCCTACTCTACGACAGCTAACACAGGATGTTAAAAGTAGGCGGAACGTTACTCAAGTCTTACTAAAAACATTTCAGTTAGTGAGGTGGAATTGCGTAATCTTTTGAATCAGTTTAAAGTTGTCAGCGATGATGAGGGACTTTTGGATAGAGCTAATTTTGATATGGTGGTCAGGAACAGCATAACCAAGCGTTTTGATAGTAGCATTGTCCCAGCATTCCATCGCATATACGAAGCATTTGATATGGACGGGTAAGCATTGCAACAATGAATGGTTTATACTTATAAAGTAGAAACGGAAGAATTGATTTTTTTGAGCTAGCTACTGGAATGAGCACTCTATTATACGGGGACAAGAAGGAGGTTTTACAATGTATGTCTAGCTTCGTCTTATTTTTGACTTTGTAGTGTTATTTAGCTTATTTGATGTAAACAAAGATGGAAGTGTTGAACAAGAGGAGATGCTAGATTTTTTCAAAAAGTATTATCTAGGACAATCAAAGATGAATGGTTATAAACTCACTTCCTCAAGATGGAAGTCGCTAGAAGAGCACCTAAAAAGATTGTTTGCGGCAACCGATTTGGATTCTAGCGGCACTATAGATTATGATGAATTCCTCAAAGCAGTGCGAGATGTTGATCATCCTTTAGGTATGCTTTTGCTATCTATGGAGCAGGAGCATCAAATGTAAAAATTTAGTGTAGATTTTACTTTTTATTAAATATGAAAATAAAATGCTTTACTCTACAACTTTAATGATTGTGTATTCACTTACTTAATTGCATCTTGTAGTTTGGAGAGGATTACTCTACTTAGTTTCCGCATTATTTATAGTCTAGGTAATTTGTATTGAATTGTCAACCTGTGAGCATCATAATGCAATAAATCAGATGTCGATGTCAGTTCCGTATGTGAATAGTGGGTTTAACAACTCGGTTACAAAGCGAAAAAATACCCTCTCCAAAGCCACCGATATGTCTCCCTCAGAGGTGGTAGTTAAACCAACCTTGATTGAATTCTCCGAACTCACACAAAACACTCTAGAATCCTTGAAAAGCTGGAACCCATTTAAACAGAACACAAAACTACAACCAAGAGTTGATGATAATTATATAACAGACAGCAGCACTGAAGTAATTCAGGGGTCTACAATCTTCATTTCAAACACACCACAACCACTACGCGGGGAGATCGAGTTTGACGAACAGCAGAGGAAACGTAAAATGAAATTGTTCGCTCACAAACACACTGTTCGAAATGATCTACCACTTACTGCTAGTGAAATTTCTACAAGTAATGACTACATTAACGTTGAATCACGTCCCAACCTAGTAATAAAGGTACAAAACAATAAATTGAACGAAGACCATATATCGACCACACCACCAGTGCGGTTCGAGATCCCTTTGACTAGAAGGTTGAGTTCCTTGAGTGGTCGAGATCTTCGTGCAATAGAGGCCTCCGTGTCAGCTATCGAACCAATGCAGATGGTAGACTCTCCAACTCTAACTCTAACTCCAGTTACACCAGAGGAGAAAGTCATCAAAAGACGTTCTATAGCTGATTTTGACTCTTATAAATCACTTGTTGGAATGCAAACCAGAGAGCTACTAAAATTACAACACAGAAAGAAAGGCACATCATCACTACAACGATCAGCCTCAACAAGTAAATTATCTTATATGGATAAGCTGGAGGAGGCTTCGCAGGACGAAGATGACGCTCGAACAAATGAGGACGACGGTCAAACGAGACACTCTTCACTTCCTGAGGACTCACCCATAAACACAGCAGCAAATGACGAAAAGAGACATTTTCTGTCCTCAACGTACAAGAATAACATTAATTCTCAAAGTACACCTTCAATGTACGTCACTCAATCTCCCAAGAAAACTAGCACGAATGATCTAGTCCACGACAATGGAAACATACAGAGATTGTTGGCTTCTACTTTGAAGCAGAGAGCCAACTCAAAACAATTTTGGATGCCCGATAGCCGAGTCACAACATGTTACGAGTGTCTGACACCATTCAGTGTGATTAAGAGGAAGCATCACTGCAGAATTTGTGGACAAATATTCTGTTGGAAGTGCAGTAGCAACTTTATAAGTGGAGAGAAGTGGGGATACAATGGAAAAGTGAGAGTATGTGGATATTGCTTCAACTTGATTAATGGGTATGTTTTCCAACTTCAATCATCTAACTTTCAAAAGAGCGGGTACAAGAGTCGACTCCACAGATAGCAAAGGAGATACAAAAATATACCTTTCAAACACAGTCAAGAATGATGATGTGACTTTATTCAAAGATCATGACAATAATGAACAAAGTTTCTTCACATACGATCCAACCATTGATAATGGACCAGAACAGCCCAATGTTTTCTCTCCGGAAATGACTCCGCCACCATCACCAAGAGTGCAACAAATTCCACCAATGTTTACAGCTCCTGAACATCTTTTTGATTCGGAACCTTTGGATCACGTCGACACATCATTAGTTTCATCCTTCCACATACCAAGAGATGAGTTTGATGCAGCGTTCGACGAACATTTGAAATCACTTGAAGACCACGCATTAGATCATCTAAACGCTCTAGTAGAGCAACTCATCACCCAAAGTGACTCTAATTTATCGAGGGAGTGGAAGAACGTAATCATGGGATTAACACTGCGTGTTGTTAATTGTGTCAACCCAATGAACAATGGCAACGTCATGGACATTCGTCATTACGTTCAAGTAAGTTTTCGATCTTGCCAGAAACTAACATCATATAGGTTAAAAAAGTAATCGGCCAAGACATGTACCAATCAGAGTATGTGGAGGGAGTCGTTTTCAAAAAGAACTTTGTGGATAAGAGGATGTTATACAGAACAAATTGGAGAGAAAATCCAAAACTTTTAATGCTAAGTTGTCCAATTGAATATCACAGAGTGGAACATCAATTGAGTGATTTTGATGTACTTTTATCACAAGAAAGAGAATTCCTCAAATTACTCGTCGCAAGAATCAGTGAAAAGGGACCCGATCTGGTTCTTGTTGAAAAGAGCGTCAGCAGAATTGCACAGGACATGATGAATCAAGCTGGCATCTCACTCATGGTCAATGTGAAAAGATCGGTTTTAGAACGCATTTCGAGATGTACAGGATACCGAATCCTCTCTTCCGTCGATGAAATTGACGTTCCCAACTCCACAGGTTTCTGCAAATCTGCACACGTCCAACGAACTTCGGATAAAACACTATTCACGGTGATGGGAAGTAAATTAGATGCAGGCTGTACCATCCTACTAAGAGGAGCACAATTAGCAGAGTTATGCAAAGTTAAAAAAATTCTCAGTTTTGCTATTTTTGTCGCTTACAATCTAAAATTAGAAACGGAGTTTTTCTTTGAACAATGTGGAACACTACGTGGTGTCGAACTACCTACACACAGCAAACATCCCGATGACATTATCTTGAGCGCATCTTCCTGCATTAAATTCCCATTACGTCTCGTCAACAATCCCATAGGAGTCGTCGCAGATATAGACGACGAGGAATCCATTCAATACAAAAAAGCAGAAATACAATTATCCACGAGTACCAATTTACGAATGGAAGAATCAAACAATCATTTCGCATTAACACCATACACGCATCAAAACATCATTTTACTGTTCACCAAACATTACGCCACCCGTCAACAAGAAGTACTCAACGACATCGTTCGTCCCGAAATTATCGTCATTGCCTACTACACCGAAAATGACATGTCATTAGGAAGGTACCTGGACACCAAATGCTTCGGAGACCAATCTGCCATCAAAGAATCGCTCACGAGAGCTTATTCGCACGATACCGGAAAAGTCCTCGTCACCGTCGAACAAAATGAAAATGGAAACATGGGCGATGATGGAATCAGCATGTGGAGTTTTTGTAAATCATGCAAAAGACACGTCACGCCCGTCGTTCCCATGAGTAGTTTTACCTATCACTATAGTTTCGGTAAATTCCTCGAGACGATCTTTTACAATAGAACGTTATTGTGCAGGACCGGTAATTGTCCGCATTTAATTCACACGGATCACATTCGTTGTTTCGCACTCGGAGATTTGATCGCAAAATTCGAGTATCGGTCGGTGGTCGTTTACAATGCAATCATACCCAACAACAAATTAATGTACAATTCACAATTTCAAAATGAGAGTTTACAAAAAGTTTTACAAAATTTATGCGAGGCCATTACGGACACTTTGAATGGATTCTTCATGACCATAACAGAATTACAACAAAAACATAAAACCATCGCACCATTGTTGGGTGATTTACAAGATTCCATTCGTTTACAACAAGAAGGTCTATTCAAAGAATTCCATAATGCCGATAACATTCCCAAAGTGAACGAAGTGACCAGAAAGATTTACCTGATTGCATCTCAATGGAACGATCAATTGAAAGAATTGATGAGCAAATCACATCAAAGGATTCCGATCGACGAGAGAATCAGTCAAACGTTAAAGAATTTCAAATCGAACGCACACGCATCATCTTGTTACGTCAATCCCTGCAATCACGAAACTTACATTACGGTCACATTATTGGCATTATCCGATTCCATCAAAGTCGAGATGGAAGATTCGATCGATTCGAATCACAATCACCATCACGTTCACATTAGCGAACCAAGCGTAGCTTCTTCGTTACTACCGTCTCCATTAGTGATGATGAATGGAGAAAAGATCATGTTCGGTAGATCGCCCGCTAACGATTCGGATCACTCTCCAAGAATCAACACTGGAGGAAGCACGGCAACCACGCCAATGAACCCCAATCAAAACGCTTATGCATACTCCAACGCCTCCTTCACGACGCCCAACAACAACAACACCGCCGCCACGAACAACAACAACAACACCAGCAGCAGCAGCAGCGGCGGTAGCAGTCGATCGAGTCACGTGGTGAAATTACCACCACTGATCAACACCGTGGCTCAACATGTCAATTTACCAATTTACTCGAACGAGCACAATGTGATGGTGTTCGATGACGAACCATCCAGCATCATCGCCTATACGTTATGCTCCAAGGATTACGAACAAGTGTTGGGCGAAGGTAATCCAGAAGATAACAACATGACTAGTAAAGAACCGAGTCATTATAAATTTACATTTACTGGCACCAACAACAAGAAGCGAACCGATTTTTATTGCACATGCTATTACGCTCGTCAATTCGCAGCGCTTCGAAAGGCTTACATAGGACCCAACGAATCCGAATTCATCGATTCGATTTCGAGATGTAAGAAATGGTCACCTACCGGCGGTAAGTCAGGTAGTACTTTTACAAAGTCATGGGACGATCGTTTCATCCTGAAACAAGTTTCTCGAGTGGAACTGGTCACGTTCCTCGAAACCGGCTGCACGTTCTTCGAGTACATGAGCGAGAATTTATTTAGGGGTTTGCCGAGCGTGTTGGTGAAGATATTGGGAGTTTATCGGTTGAGTTATCAGAATAAAGGAAAAACAATCAAACAAGATGTGATCGTGATGGACAATTTGTTTTATGGTAGGAATTTGGTGAGGACTTTTGATTTGAAGGGCGGCGTCAGGAATCGTTATCAAACGGAACCAGATGCGGTGTTGATGGATCAGAATTTGTTGGAGATGATGAGCGATGGTCAACCGTTGGTTGTAAACGAGACTTCTAGGACGTTACTTAATTTGAGCATTTATAACGATACGCTCATGTTGAGTCGATTGAACGTGATGGATTATAGCTTGCTAGTTGGTGTTGATGACGAGAAACAAGAGTTGGTGGCTGGTATTATTGACTACGTTCGTCAGTACACTTGGGATAAACATTTGGAGACGTGGGTGAAGAGCGCCGGCATCATCAATAACTTGAACAAACCTCCCACCGTGATATCGCCCAAACATTACAAGAATCGATTTAGGGAGGCCATGGACCAATACTTTATTCTAAACCCTGATAAATTCTCTGGATTCAACGCCTTGTAAATAAAAAAAATATATTTATTCTAAGTCACATTTGTTTGTGGTTTGGCCTTGACATCTGTAATGGCAAATGTCCACAATAAACTACAAACATGATTTACAAATCTACTCACGAATTGGCACTCTTCTTGACTAAGCTTCTTTGGTCCCTGTTCTCTTTTTTTGCATAAACAAACTTTGACGCTATTTTCAAATGTCTTGTATTCTACGTGTAACAAGACGTGTGGGTCATTATGACACTTGATCAAAAAGTGTTGCATGGAACCATCTTTACGGAACACACACCCAGCGTATTCATGGCCGTAAATCGGCCACAATTGAGATATCACATCTCCCCATGGTATGAATGTACTATTGAAGCAACTCTCTAACGATTTGTCCAAATCACTAATGGGAATGCTATACCACAATCGAATCAATTCGTCCAATTCATGTTCGTTCATATGATTCTTCTTTGTAAATTCCAACGCACTGTTCCATAACGTATCCAATTTATGATCAGCCATCGCTCTCTGTAGAATATCAGTCAATTTGATGGTCATTTCCAACTGTAGCTGTTTAGCAGGCGACATGACCATTTTTTCCTTATCTCCCTCTGAGGATGCATAAGGTTCCAATTTTCTAGTATTCACACACGCAACAAACAAATCAACTTTTAATTTTGCAGACGTAGAGTCTTTACTCAGCGCTGCATAAACCGAATGAGAATAAACGAATGGTTTTTCATCTTGTATCTTGTTGATATCGGTAACCTCTTCTTCTTCCTGAACTTCCTCTTCCTCCTCTTGTACACTCTTGGGAGGAACTGCTCTGTAAGTAGATAACACTAGACAAGATTTTGCACGGTCGATGGTATTGACGCCATAAGTAGTTGCATTAAGGCAAGCATACTCAAATAACTCTGAACTGGCATCCAACTCAACAACGCAATCATACTCTAGTTCAACGCTAGAGGACAATAATGGATTACGAGCATAAGTGGGCACGTGGTGGTCGTAGAATTGTAATAAACTATGAGTTACTCTGAGTAAATCTACCGTGGACGGATATTCAGCTAATGGATTGGTCAAGTAATTATGAATGGTTCTCACGTGGAAATCATAGGAGAAACTACTCATGTGTAGGTCCTCTTTAAAACGAGCTGCTTGATCCAAAAACAATCCTCGTTTGTTCGAATCGTCTCCGCCACTAGTTCGATTCGCTCTCAAATCATCCGATAAATCAGAAATGTAAACGTTCAAGAATGAATAAATCTTATCGAGACCCAGCTCGAGGAACAACATACCGCCAGTCATTGCCTTGTGGAAATAAACAGTAGTGGATGGTAAACTAATCACCTCTCCGTCCATTTCAATCATTGGTTTCTGACTAGTTCTTGACGACAATGCATGTTGAGGAGTAGGAGGTGGATTCGATCTTTGAGGAGCGTTAGGAGTCGGTCCTCTCTTTTGTTCTTCATCATCCGAAGAAACACAATATCCAGTCACTCGTAGAGAATTTACAATATAGTTGACATATTCGCCCATATAACTATCGAATACCTTTCTGTATAACGATATTTCTGGCGAAATGACGCTATGGTACGATTTGATTGTTTTTGAATTCCTATGAATCACGTTCCTATCTTGTAACAAGCGTTGTTGAAGCGGATTCAAGAACAACGGAACGCGAGATGAATGTAACAAACGAGATGCATTCTTCATCAAGTGGAATTCCTTTGGATTCATGTTATGATGATTATTCTCTTGTTGTTGCTCTAGTATCTGAGAGGACCAACTCGTATAAATACGAGACATTCTCGCTTTATCAAGAGCTTGTTTATAATTAAAGTGAACAATTCTCTTTAATTGTGTGCCGTGGAACAACAAGGGATCGGTGCTCTTTTTTATTAAGTTTTCTTCAGAGTGGTCGTATACATTTTTTAATAAGAAATTGAAAGGTACGTTGATTTTGGGCCTTATCGATCTCTTTCGTTGTGAAGAGGAGGATGTGGAAGATGAAGTGGAGGAAGGAGCGGATGATGGAGATGATTGGGGAGGATGAATGGTCATTGGTGATAAATTAGAGTTGTTATTCGATGACGAATCATCGGTAGAAACATCATCTTGTATCACGACGCTGCTCACTAATTGTTTTCTTTTCAAGTGAGGTGGAATCATTCGTTGTGGAGGGACGTTGCTTGGTTGCGAAGGTTTATTTACTCCGGAGGGAGTTGCTCCGCTCACTGAACCACCTGCACCTTGTTGTCCACCATTTCCTCCACTTGCATTATTACTTTGATTGGTCACCGTCATTGTTGGTTTGTTATACATTAGAATGTCCATGTTAGTGAGCGTTAACTTCACATCTTCTTGAGCCATTGGATTACTAGTGGAGGACGAAGATGTATTGGACGACGATGACGATCCAGAAGGCGATCCAGTCATGTTTTTGGATTGTTGATGCAAATGATGATTACTATTTAATAAAGGTAATACGCTCGCTGCACCCATGATGACGCTCATGCTAGGTGCTCCTGATGGAGTTGTTGGAGAAGGTCCTAACGAGTTGTTACTAGTCGTAGGGGTATTACTTCCATTCGACGAACTGGTGTTGTTATTATCATCGATCGATGCCAAATTATTGCTCGTCGAGTGATAGAACAAACCCATTTTTTGATGCAATATACTATTCAGCAAATGCACCCTACATTTGGTCCACGAAATCAATCTAGATAAATTAAATTTCAAATTATCAAATTCGTCCAATTTCCAATTATAAGCAATCACCACAATTTCAACGTTGGTAATGGTCATAAAGATTGCACAATTTCTTTCGTAACGGAAATGTGATTTTCGGTAATTAACTTCCTTGTGAGCAACGGTGTGAGTGGGTTCGCAATGATGAGATAAATGATGTAATCTTTTTCTTCTTCTCGTTTGATTCGATGACGAATCTTGTTTGAACGAAGATTTCTTCATTCGTGTGGCTCTGCTCGATAATTCATCGTCCATATCAGTATTCTCGTCCATCGTGTCGTCATCGTTCAAATCTTCAAATTCAGAATTCACATCTTGATCTTGATGATGGTCCAAATGTGAATCTTGATGTGATTCGGAATCATCATCGTCCTTTACGATTAATTGACCCGCCAAAACACTAAAACAAACGCTACTGCTGCTAATTAAATCGCCCAATGACGAATCATAAATTTTAAAATTAGATGCATTTCCATTGGTACTCACCAATGTCATTGGATTGAATTTCATTCGAATCAATAAATTTTTAATTTCAATCAAGAATCGATCCATCTCCCATAACGGCAAGAACATGCCGTGGCGTGATTCTAATACGGTGGTGCTCTTTACGCTACGCGCTCGTTGAGCAATGGCACTAAACGTACTATAAAATTGTTCTCTGTAACTAGTCATCAAGATTGGTATTTTGAATAATTTCTCTTCGATGGCATAATCGCATAGCGTTTGATTTACGGTCAATACGATTCGATCGATTAGCGATTGAATGTCCACATCTCCCTTTCTCCAAATCTCTAATAAGATTTCATGTTGAGAAAAGTGTTGGAGGTGACTCGAAAGTAATTGATCTTCATCATCGGTCGTTGTGTGGGTGGTGGTGGTGGTGGTGGATTGGTTAGGGTTAGAAACGACGGCGTTATTGGCCATCACGTTATTGTTGGAAGAGGTGATGGTCGATGAGCACGATTGTAAGTCGTCATCGTCGCTATCATCAAATTGTGGATTTTCCAAATAACCACCTTGTTCGGACGATAATCCACTTGATTCGTGAGCAACGGCTGGTGGCCAGAATAATTGATCGATATCCTCTTCGTATTCTTCTTCTGATTCGTAATCATCTTCTTCGAATTCTTCGTCATCTTGATTACCATCGTCCATTTCGGCTTCTTCTACCAAATCGTGACTCGTCGATAATTTTCGTCTCGTTCTTCTTCTCTTCTTTTCTGTTTGCGTGTCGTGTTGTGGAGGAAAGTACCTCACTAATTTACCTTGGCGATCCAAAACGGTCATTTGTACGCATGAGATGCCTTTACAGTTTGTTTGGCTCTGCATGGAACGTGAATGAGTGGCAGTGTTGGTAGAAGATGCGTTATAGAGGAACGAAAACTCCAAGGGCTTGAACGGAAATCCTCTCGATTGTTGAGTGCTGGTTGTCGAATGAGTCGTATGTGAGTTCAAATGTTGATTGTTATTCGAAAAACTACCTCCGATGCTCTCCTCGTCATCTTCTGTAAGGTTAGGTCCACCACCTGCTTGATTATCGTTATCGTTGTTATTTGAGTTATTATCGCTGTTGCTAGTCAAGTACAATCGATGTAAATAACTCATCATGCTTTGTCGAAGTAACAATAAGAACAAAAAGGGTTTGGTCACCAAGCACGGTATTTGGATCGTGACGGCACGATCTGGTTTTTTGGTGAATGGTCTTATGAACTCGACATCTTCTACGTTTAATTTGAATTGTCGATTTCTTAACAGTAAACTACTGATTACGTTGAGCGTCATTGCTGATAATTTGGATTCGACTAGCAATTGGAGTTGACGAGTGATTTCGTGACTTGGTTGATTCACTCCGTAAACTTCTAGTACGAGCGAAGACTTTCTGCTGGGTATCGGTATGTTCATATTTGCATAAATGTAATAATTACCGATGGTCGATAAGGATAATGAATACTTTTTCTTTTCTTGAGCAAATGTGTCACTTACCATTGGTTGTTGAGGTGGTGGTGGAGGTGTGGTGGTGGTGGTGAAGGTTGTGACTGGTTCAGAAACAGTTGGAGTGGAACAAATGGTGCTGTTTTTACCGTCACAGAGACGTAAGTAAAATACATTACCTACTCGTTCTCTGTATACGTAGACATTTCCACGATTACTCACTTCGAATGGATGGAATACACTTGTGGCTAATGCAGCCATGACGTGTTCGGTAGATAATCGACTATGTAACGAAAAACGAACGGCGTGGACCAATGGACACGCGAACGAACCTTCTGGTATGGTATCAATTTCATTCATCATTGGTTTCTTTTTTCTATTGGCCAATGGAGTAGAAGGAGCCGATGATGAAGAAGTGTTATGTTGAGCATTATTATTATTTTCCTTATCGATGGGTATCATCAACGAACTACAGACCCTCGTGTCATGTAATCGATTGAGTAGTATCAAAGTATTAACTCTCTTGCTCACTGCATGTAATGCCGTTTCTATTAACTGATTCACATGTGCTCTGGTGTCTATATCGATTGGATAAGGCGAATATAAAGTAACGCCTATATTTCTCTTGTAAATGAATTCTCCAGTGGGTCCATTGACGGAATTGATTTTTGTAGGAGACGAGAAACCAAAAGGTTGTTGTTGAGATAATGTACTACTGGTAGTCGTCGTCGTTGTGGTCGTAGAATGTGATTCTTCTCCCTTCATGTTTATGATGATCCAATAAGGCATTTCTAATTTTTCTTTTCCATAGTGTGCAATTGCAGTATCTCGTTCAACAAAGTCACTTGTGGGTATCACTGGTTGTTGATTAAAATCAACTCCACTCGTCGATGACGAAGACGATGATAAATTATCGGTTGGATCAACAACTGATGGTTGTTGTTGAGAAGGAGCGGTAGAGATATTAAACATTGTATTAGTAGGAGCAGCAGTGGAAGAAGAAGAAGATTGATTATTGTTCATTTTTTGATAAGCATATCTTTCTTTTTTAGAGTCCTTGTGCATATAGACAATATAACGACAAGTATCGCCCACTCTTTCAAATAATAAATGTTTGTAACGAACCAATTGATCATGAAACATGAGCACCGCAGAATCATGTTCGTCACAATTATTCCCAATCATGGTAGTTGAATTACTCGTTGGAGTGGTCACATCATCACCAACGAATTGTACAGGTACAGTATAAGATTGGCTACAATTAGGAGGTAAAAAGTGAACATGAGATAATACTTTACTAACCACATAAGGAGTGATTGGTGAAGTATGTAACAAAGCATTAAGTATTTCGTTACTTATCAATGCTTGTATTCTTCTCTTCATTTTATTAAGCGACCTTCTCACTTGTTTAGGTAAGTGTTTATTAGATAAGAATGGAGTGCTCATGGTCACTGATGATGTGGATAATGGATGATGACTAGATGCATGATGGTGACCATGATGTCTAGGATCTTGTCTTGATTCTTCGTGATCGTCTTGATCATGATCGTGTCTAGGAGATACCTGACCGTCGTGATCCACATCGTCGTCATCGTGTAACAACAACTCTTCGTCCATTTCATCTCTCCATTCGTACTTGCTCCTAGCGAATGAAAATTGGTTACTATCGTGATGTCGATATAAATAACGCAACACGTCCTTGTTAGATGGTTCGAATTGATCGAGTGCAATCACGTGTCGATCGGGTGGTAAAGTGATACAATAGATACGTAGTGCAGCTTTAATGTTACTCACGCTACTTAACCAAGTGGAAGTCGAATCCATTTCGCTTCTCACTTTATCATAAACGGCACTTGTACCCATCACCTTTTCGTCAATTTCTCCAACTTCCTCTTCTTCTTCCTCTTCGTCACCATCAGATGACGTCGATGGTTCTTCATCGGAACCTTCTTCGTCATCTTCCTCTTCGTCATCTTCTTCATCATCAGAATGTACCAAATCGCTTTTTGTAAAGTGACCGCTGCCCGATCGCTTTAGTAACGTACCAGATGCGCTCTTGATGAGTTGACTCTTTTTTGCACGAGTTCGTTTCTTTGGATTTTGATCACGAAACATATCTGATACTTGTTGAATGGGTATTTGATTGATTGGAAATGTTTTTGTTTGAGAGTGACGTTGTTGAGGTAATGACGACGACGAAGATTCTTGTTGATAATACGATAGATTATTATTGTTATTGTTATTATCATTTGAAGATTTAAAAGAAGATGAGGAGGGAGCGGTAGAGATGACACATTCCATTCTCATGAATACGGGCATGGAAGAGGAATCTAATTGGGACAAAGCGGCCGCTTGTTGTGGATCGCTCACCACGAATTGTTGAGATGATGAGGCACTGCTACTGAACGTGTGTTCGCTCATGTGATCCGATGATGATAACAAGTGATTGGGAAGTAAGGATCCATCGATGGAATGTAATTCCAAATCCTTTGTTGAATCCACCATTTCATCTTGATCATCTTGTAAAATCAATTCGTCCTCATCGAATATTTCATAACTATCGATATCTTCAAAATGATCCTGTTTGATTGATTTGGGAGCAGACGAGAGAGGCGTGGATGTTGTCGATGCGCTTTGTTGCATTGTTATTGTGTTACTTACTCTACGTGGTCTACCGCTAGCCACTGGAGTATTCGTTGCATTCGAAGGAGTATTTGTATGATTAGAATTAATCATCATGGATGAAGTAGAGTCGTTTAAAAAGTAATGAAATTCGCTATTGGGCACCTTTTCAAAATACTTTTGGATCAAGTACACAAAGTAATCGTTCATTTCTTGTTGTGGCGTTTTTGATCTGGATTGCATCTTTTCGAAAAAGTAATCTCTGCTCAATAAAATACTTTCGAATAATTCAGTCAGATCGATGTGATCTCTATATTCGTAACAACTCTCGATGGCTTGTACAAGAGATGATTTGGAAACCATTTGATGAGCTTGTAACGATTTATAAACGCCAAAGGCATAACTATAGCTATGCATGTTTAATAAAAAGTCATAATAGTGATAAGAATCGGGACTCATTCGTGCGATAGGTGATGGATTGCCACTTACTTGTGTCAAATCGACATTACTATTGGAATGAACCAACTCGTTGTTGATCGCTCCACCATTGTTATTTACACTACCGCCACTTGCACTACTGTTGGCGCTATTTAGTAACATGTTGCTACTACCTCTGGATGCACTCTTTACCATTGCATTGTGCTCTGCAAAAATATATTGTGCCACTTGATCTTCGCTAGGTGATTTATCTAACCATCCCAAATCACCTTCATTACATTCACATACCAATACTTGTACGTGATTATTATTAATGGGTAACGATTGAGATATCAACGTGAGAACAAATTTACGACGAACGTTACTATTGGGCGAATTATTATTACCGCCACTCGTACTGCTCACGTTCGAGTTTCGATTCGTTTCGCCACCCGTCGTTACGTTTCTAGCAAAGCACTTGTAATCTTTTAATTGAGATAGTTGTGAATGACTAGAAGAGAGAGTGATTTCGGAATCGTTCATAAAGGCAATGATTCTGACCAATCGATCGTAAATTTGTTTGTTACGGACCTGAATGGAAGGATCGATGGTTGTTGCTTGTTTATCGTGATCGTATAAACTAAACATGACCGGTTGTTTGTAACCACGATCGTATATTCCAGTGATATTGAATGGAATGCTCGATGATTCGTTGGTATTGGAAATTACGGGAGGGAACGCATTGGATTGATTGTTTTGACAAGCCGTATAAATTTCATGAAAAGTTTTAAACAAACTCATCACTTCGGTATCGGTATTGGTGGTCCATTCCAATACCATATCATGTAAGTCCCTCTCGGTTACATAATAATCATCAAAAAAGACTTTACCACACTGTGGTTCGATCCATACTTCTGTTTTGATTTGCTTTGCCTTCTTGTAGTAATGAACGCCATAAAATATGAACAACTCCCCCATTTCAATGTTACTTCGAGGCGACGATAACGAATGATCGCTCGGGTGGTAATTGGAAGGGAGTAGAGGTAAGTCCTTCTCTATGTTTAATTGTTTAAAGAATAAAGTGCTGTGTCCAAAACTAACGACCGAGAATCCTTCTCTTAATCGTTGTGCATATAATACGCTAATGATGCTCCTTAATACATGTCCACCTGATACTTCTAACAATTGTTGGTCGATATTTGGAGATAATATGGGCCATGCCCATTTCGTATGCATCATGTAATGAGTATAATGAGGCGTTCCGTTCAATAACGTAGTATCTGCTCTCGGTATTCTTTCCAAAATATCACAAATGACTGGTCGTTGAATCACCGTGATGTTTTTGATGCTCGATATTAATTGTTGGAACTGATGAGTTAATTCTACTCTAGTAGAGCTATTACAATTAAAAAACAATAATTTGAATTCGACAAGAGCAAACGTCCTCCAAATTACCTTTAGAACACAAAATCCTTGTTGGTCGTGTTGAAGGGTGTTCTTTTCAGAATCTTGTATTCCGACGTGATGGTGTCGATAATAATAATCAGGGTCATGATTAGTGGATGGAGTGCCGGATGCACTCGTGGGAGTACTCACGCTATCGACCGTATCGATTCCATTCATCATTAACATGACAGCAACGTCATTATTGGGTTGCGGAGGAAATTTTACGAATAAATCATCAACGATGCGACTAGTGCTCCATTGCTTCTCGCAAGCATGTCTAATCATTGCAACAGTGTGTTGATAACGAATATCATTGGACGTAAACAACGGAGCAGCAATTGTATTGTTTTGGTTATTGGGGGGCGATTGGTTATTCGTGAGAGAAGAGTTTGATGAAGTACGACGTGGAGTATTGGCCGTAGGTGCATTGTTGGATATCGCCCCAGGTGTCAATCCAGATGCCAAATTCTCTCCCATTTGTTCCACTTTGATATAAGGAGGTGCATCGGTCGGTAACTGCACAACGATGGAGTGCTCATCAAAGAGAGGAGAAAAGTGATTTCGTTCCTTGAGTTGAACCAATGGAGATAATGCAAAATTACGTAATTGTAAATTACTACTACTGCCGCTATTAGCTGCATTATTCAACTGATCAGCTAATTTATCATCGTTAGTGATGCTTTGTACAAAATTGATAATGCTATTAAACGTAGAACACTCTGCTGCTGTCGTATGCATCGCTGCACCGATTCCAACAGCAGCTTGAGGAGTGGCTCCACCTCCAGCGCCACCCGCTAACGATGCATTATTGTTGTTATTAACGCCACCGCTCACATTATTGTTATTAACACCGCTCGCTGCAGAGTTATTACCGCTCGACGTTTGTTGTTGTTGATTGTTGTTACTTTGTGGTAACTTCTTCTTGTACATTCTAAATTTTTCTTGGAATATACTAGGGGCACTTCCTAATATCTTTATATTGACTTGATTAGGTTCTAATTGAGTGGAGAAACTACCAACCAAGTGATCGCTCAAATGTCGATTGTGTTGATAACCATAACTGTTGGTTCTTGTATGAGGAGTCGATGATCTCTTGTTACCGTAATAATTCGAATCATCTTGTTGATCCAAATCATCGGAAATTCCATCTCCAATGTTTGATTGTGATTTGTTATTGTCGTCGAATGGAGCGTTCGAGTTGTTATTGATGTTTGTAGATGTGGATGTGGATGTTGATGTTGACGATGTCGAAGATGACGAATTTGATCTTGTTACTCGAATGGCATACTCTATATCCACATTGGGTCTGAACAAGAATCTCATTTGTACCGATTTGATTTCTGGTCGAGTCATGTAATTTCGACGATGATCCGAATATCCAGAATCCATCATGAATGCATTATTGCGATAATCTGCATTATTGTCATTATCGGCATATTGAATGCCCTCCACCACGAATCCCTGTCTAACTCTCATTCTAATCAAAGAATCCAAATTTGTTAATTGTAATCGATACTCTTTTAATTTCTCAATGGTTCGATCGGTTTGAACTGCATGTAACATCATGTTGGGATTACTATTTGCTCTCGGTAATACTTGTGGTATGCTCGTGTGAATGTTGGTTCGTGGCACGTGACATTGAAAACTAGATCGTTTCAGAAACATTGCATTATGTAACAACCAAATGCGTTTCTTATTGGTCGTTGATTGTTGGTCCACGTCCGTCAATGACGATGAAGAATCGTTGTTTTGTAAAGATTCAAAATCTCTAAAAAATGAGTAATCAATCAATGACCCATCAACTGCATTCATCATGAATTGCATGAGATCGGAATTGGGAACGAAACAATATAAATAGTCCGAATGGTGACTTCCAGAAATGTTGATCAGGATGAAAGTTACATCGGAGTCGTTGATGCGACATATTGTATCTGTTTTCAAATTACTCAACGAAAAGACACCTTCCGTGATGAACAATAATATTGGACAAGAGTCCTGTGGTAAAAAATCAAATGCGATTAATGCGTCCGAAATAATGTTATTAAAGTCCGACGAAATGAGACTAGCGTCCCTTCTGTCATTGTTAGTCGTTTGAGATCCATTCGTAATGCTTACTTTTTTTGAAATAAATTAGCCGCCGAGTTCTCTACTCTAATTAATTCCTGATGGATCCTTTTTGCTAATTCTTCTGCATTGTCCTTGGTCACGATTACGTCTTGAAGGATTGTAAAGATGGGTTTGTGGGCCGCGCCGACGGAAATGACGCTCAAGTGAACTTCTACGGGATCTTGTTGTTCCTCGACGGCCGCGAGCGCGCTTATGAGTTTCTCCGATACGGTATAGACTCTATCGAATAAAACTTCTCCTGTCGAGGGATCTACGACGGCCATGCTTTGTGAAGAATCGATTGCAATGACCATACTATACTTTGTGTATAATGTATGTACAATGGTTTTGGATCCCAAGATGGATGCAGAGGATGCTTGTTGTAAGAGAGTCATTGATGAAGAAGTAGATAATGTAGATGGACTGTTTTGGTTACTGTGTGTTGGAGATCTCGATAATGTGTTGAGAGGATCTAATGACGTCGAACTGTTCATCATGGACATCAAGTTGGTCTGGTAAGAAAGTGATTCTTCTGGTTTGGCAATGTCATCCACGGACTGAGATGTTGTTATTCTTTTCTTGGGATTGTTAGTGGATATTGCGGGAGAAAAGGTTACTGGCTTCTCTCCTGTCGAAAGGCTCCTGTTTCTCTTTGTTTGGAAGAAAATATCTCCACTATTACCTGCACTATTTAATGGTTCTAAGACTGCCTTTGCAGGAAGTTCCAAATCTTTTTGTGTGAGATGTTTCGTCTGTCTGGAAAAATTCTGGGGAATATGCAAGGATACACTCAGCGCAGTAATACCCCCATTAAAAGTCTAATCAAGGTAAACCAAAAATAACATCTTTCACGTACTTGACTTGTGTACATTGGATTATTTAATTGTGATAAGTACCATGCAGTTCTATCGGATCTCTTAAAGACATTATAATCATTTGCCTGTAATAATATGTGGGAGGCCTCAATCTGCACTCCTGATGATAGATTCACTGCTGTGTTATTGAAATCATCATATAAAAAATCTGAATGTGGTGTATAATTTGTAGGTGAACCCCACATTTGTTTGTTCTATCTGTTGATGTGCAACCTGAACTTGTGCGCTTGTTTGATTATATGTTGATTACAATTTGGATTACAAAAATTAGTTCATGTTGGCAGAATTTCTGATCGCTCTGCCGACCGAAGAACTAGTTAAATCTATAAGCTCAATTTTTACTATATTGTGTATTTTATCATATTATAATGACTTAATAGTTAATTTGTATGAGTTCAAACTTTGATAATCATGAAAGATTCACTCATCCAATAGTTTGAATCACTGGTATGATAACTCGAGTGCTTTAGCAAATGTGAAACCTTTCTCTAATCCAATGTAATCACTGTCTCTCAACCTCCTCTCATATATTTATTTGTGTACTCATTCCAATATCTTTCGATGTTCAGTAATTAAACAGACTATTTCAAATCTCTACAACTACTTTTCCTGTACTTTTGGGCCTTGTTTTTTTAATTTAGTGAAAAGTATCACAAGGGAGATTTTGATATGATATCAGGCTGAAATCAATGAGCTTATCATCAGTTACAATGTAAATTACCAAAAATGTAGCTAGACTATAAAATTACAACTACCGTAAAAGAGAAAAAACATCCGCAAATACAGTTTGTATTTGTAAACAATGGGACAAAGACACGCAACAAGCACTACAACAGAAGACGATGATACTACAGCAACAGTGTATCAAACTGCTCTTAGGTACCACAAAAAATGCATCTCCGAAGTGATAGTTGGAACTAGCTTATCAAGGCACTATTTAATACTAGCATATTTTGACATAGCAGAAATGAATTTGTCTTTAGGGAATTTTTCAGAGGCGAATCATTGTATGGACGAAGTAATCAAGATTGACTCTACAAATATAGAGGCACATTCTTTAAAGGGAACCATACTAGGATTCTGCAAAGATGGATCTGACATTGAGGAGAAAAACGACTTAAAGCGGGCACTAAAATACAGTCGGTCCGCAGCCCTTCTCCATTTGAGACTTTTAGTAGATCAGGCAGTTACTAGACAAAAGTCAGGCAACTACAGAGAAGCAGTAGAATGTTTAGATTTGGCAGTACGGATGGAGCTAGATAAAAATCTAAAAGCTCATTCAAGATATTTAGGCTCACCGCAATCACCAGTGTTTGGAGAGGACAGACTTGTAGAATAACTTTGTAGAATAAATCATAAAACAATTCACAAAACAGCTTGCTCCATAGTAGATGCAAACGATAAAAAACAAAAATACACAATAAAACTTTCTTTATAAAAACTCTACAACAAGTCCACAAACTCAGTCAATCCTTGTCCCACTTCCCAAATCATGACACCTGCCAAGTTCCTGTCAGTAGCGACCTTTGTCCTAGCCATTATACTCCTAACGCTAGGATAAAACACACGGGCTTGTACTCCCTCCTCGTTCGTGTAATCAAAGAAATTTTCTGCAGAATTCTCGTCCCAATGTAATTGAGGAGAATGTTTACTCATGATAGATTTGTAGTCGTGCCCGAGTACTACATCCATGTTTGGTTGACTCGAAAGGGAATACTTGTATCCATAAAAGTTTAGACCAAGAAGTAATTTTGATGCTTTTAAATCTTGGTCCGTTCCTTTTGTAAAGTAATCGATTGTTGGTATTACAAAATCTTTTAGTGGTGCGTTGGGCGATGGACGTCCACCTGAGGCATCATAAGTCATTACGCAGAATCGGTCGACTACGTCCAATAGTTGAGAGTAATGTTGGGACGTGAAGGATTGTTGATTTGGATCTCCTCTAAATGGAGGTATAACCAAGAACAATTGTCTTGATTTGGTGTTTAAGCGTAATTCTTGAAACAATGCAGTCAACATTGGTTTCATCACGGGTAAAATGTTCTCCGTGTCCAAAAATCCCCACTCTATTACGAGTCCATCGAAGCTTCGTTCTTGGACGAGCTTTATTATCGAATCAATAAGCGGTTGGTGTATCTTGTCCGAAAAACCTCCCCCAAAGAAAACATTAAAGTCTTGTTGGGTCCAATGCGACCAATCAAATTGTAATCGAGGAAGCACGCTAGCACCTTGTTTTTGTACTATAGAAACCCATGTAGAATCAATGTCGTGTTGACCCGTTATCATAAATTTGGTGCTGCCAACCACTGGCCTTACTTGCAGCCAAACAGGGCTTACATAATCAAATTTCAATGTTTGATCCTTGACCACATCATATCCTCTTCCATTCCATGGCGTAACAAATGCAAGAGTTTCTCCCTGAAATTTTCTCGTCTCTGTGGCCTTTATATTTCCAAACTGATCTAATGTTACCTTGTTGTTCCCATTTATCAACACCAAAAGCACCAAATACGATATCAACGTTGTCAACCAATACATTTACAATTTTAAGTGAAGAATTATGAAGAACCATCTCGATGGTATTTATTACATTATATTTACAGAATTAATAAGAACACAACAAAACAAACAACCAATCCAGATGTCCCGACTTTAATTGTCGAAGCAGGAGACATACTCTGCAACAATCTTTCAATCTCATTAATAATATCTTGAGAGGGTCTTTTAGAAGGTGCATATGTTGTGACGGGTGCCGATGATGTTGTATTTCTGTGAATTGTTGGACCGGGTGTTGGGCCTGGTGTAGGGGTTGGAGTTGGAGTAGGTGCTGGTGTAACAAGAGTATTGTTCACTACATTTGTTAATTCCTGACGATACCAAGATCCTAAACCAGTCACGTAATCCCAACCGACGGAGCATGATGTAGTATCTGTTCCTCCAGTGACTATATCCCGGAAGTACATACCACCAGTATATAAATATCTCGAAGTGATTGTTACACCAGATGCAGCCGCACGACCGGTTGTGATGGCTGACGCGACGCTTGTGCCTCCGACGACTATCCATTTATTCTCAGAAAAAACAGACACACCAGTTAATGGATCTGCAACGCTTGATAAATCTAATAATTAGTTAGCTTCGATAAAATGTTGTTTACCTGGAACTTTTCTTCTAAAATTACTGCAGGGAATGGCATTTGATCCCAAAATCACGCGAACGTCATTTCGTTGTTGGGAAGTGGCCGTTTCGTATTGAGAGCATCCTCCCCCAGAAAAACTCCATCCTACTTCAGAAGAGAAGTTTCCATACGTGTCGACATATAATGAGGTTCCACCAACTGCAATCACATTCGAACTTGAGGATGGGTATTGTGTCTGCGTTCCGCTATTACCACTGGCTGCAAAGAAGCTCACACCTAATTGAAAAAACAAGTAATCGTTGGAGGTCATACCAGTATAATCAGGAGTTCCAAAACCCATATTGATGTACTGTGCATGATATTTGACATAGTTCACTGCTTCGAATAGGTCTGATTGTGAAGTACTATTTGCAAGAACCAACATTATGTTGGCTGAAGGCGCCATCGCGTGTACCCATTCTACATCAAGTGCAATCTGTGTATACCATGATGTATCTCCAGTCGCAATCCTTCCACTACCATCTTGTCCAACTTTCGTAAAACAGCCGTTCATAGAGGTGCACTGCGGTAGGTTGAATTTCGTACTGAAAGTTTGTAGGTGCGACTCTATCAAGGGATAATTGTAGACACCTATTACCGCAATTGTTTGACCTTCACCTGCATTTGGACTAGTGTCAAAAGAATAAAAGGATTTAATCTCTAATGGAGAGAAACCCTGTACAGACTCAGAAAGGCTTGCTACTTCTGGTTGCTTCAAAATTCTCTTTGTTGGGTTGTTGTTGACGATAGCATAGTTTTCAACTTGTAGTTGGCATAAAACAGAGTAGTTTAAAAACAGCACAAAAGCCAACCAAACTTGCATTTGAAGTCCTCCCCTGTCTTTGGAACAACCTACTGTCAGTGTCAACGAATTTGTAAACGATTAAAATTGATTGTGGACACATCAATCATCATACAAATTTTTTTATTTCGTTAGTGACCTGATGAAGCTGTTACTGTTTTGTTTGGTAGTGATACTTTCGTTGGTCACGGCTCAATTGCAGATAAATCTGTCAATGAGAACGAAAAATGAAATCGAGCAAGCAGAAAAGCCGATGTCAGATGTTGTTATAAGAGGTTTTAAACCATCTTTGAAGAATGTTATGAAAAGAGTACAGAAGCTCCTTGAGGAAGAGGACGACGATCTCACTGATTTAGTCTTGCATGCGCTCAAAAAGAAAGGATTGCATTGAAACCATTTTTGATTAATAAACGAACATGTGGAAGAATTACATTACAGTTATTAATCTTATTACGGAGTTATTCCATAGTCATTCACTATACAAAAAAGTCTTTTTGATTGTTTCTTGCATGTAGGGAGGGGTATTCATAGTATTGATAATTAAAAACATGGTGAGGATTTTAATGATCTTATCTCAAAATCCGTAGCGGAGGAGGTCGAACAGACATTAGATTCTGATTTTAACGTTGAAATTCTGACTTAGTTCCCATTGCGGAGTCGCGGAGTGTGATAAAGTCTCTTCACCCTAAAGTTAGTTATTTACAATAAACTACTGTTTTTGGTTTGCACGGTATGGGTGGGGCATGCTCTACGGCCGTTCTGGAATCCAATCCACAACCTGTGATAGAATGTGAAGCTAAACCTGCGTTGTTGTCTGCTTCTTCAGAGGCATTGATAGCACAATACAAGAGGAGAAGAAGCACAATAAAACTAGCTAAATCATCAAGTCAGCAAAACGATGATATCAACAGAATGATGAATCGAATAGTCGTTACAGACTCAAAAAAACTAACAGAAGACGAATTGAAAGAAGTTTTGGAGTTCCTTAGGAATTGTGACAACAGAAACAAGGGTATTACAAAACATTATTTCTTGGTTGGAATAGAGCGTGTAATAAAAGAAAGATACGACGCTTTCTTTTTTGAAAAAATATATAACGCATTTGACGTAGATGGTAGTGGAGATGTTGATTTGATGGAAATCTCAGCCGGGCTTAGTCATCTCCTACGTGGTAGTACAACAGACATGGTTCGAATGGTATATGATTTGTTCGACGTAAATAATAGTGGTGGTCAAGTTAAACAGGAGGAAATGGTGGACTTTTTTAAGAAATTTGCAATGGGTCAGGCGAAAATGAGTGGATATGAATATACAAGCCATAGAGCAAGAGTATTGGAGGACCATCTAACTGTAATATTTAAAGCAACTGATTTGGATAACAACGGATCTCTCGACTTCGAAGAATTTATGAAGGCTGTAAGTGATGTAGACCACCCTTTGGGAATGTTGCTCCTAGATATATCGGGTAATAATGTTGGTGAAGAAAAAAGAAACCACTAAACTCTTAAAATCGATGTGCAAGAATTGCAAACTAATAAAGCATATTTAGTACTCACTCCTTCCGTTTTAATTCCGAAAGTGATAGCTTGTGTACTTATGGGCGTTTCATACCTACCTTGTTTCTTACAGATAATAATCAGTTGATGAAAGCATTATGTCAATGCACAAAAACTTTTAAAAGCTTTTTGTTTATATAAAAGTACATTACTTCTTTTCTGTTCCTTCCTTCTTCTCCTCCTTCTTGGGTTGATCTTTGTTGTCTTTCTGATCCTTCAACATTTCTTCGTTCTTTGGGTGGTTTCCATAACCTGTTTGAGAGTTTTCTGGACTACCTTTAACTCCTAAGCGTCTTGCACAGACGGAAAAGGATCTAATTGTATGTGCAGGTCTAATCAATGATTTGAGCATGTTGTGTTGTTTTGAAAATAGGATATAAAAATAGAATTAGAGGTTGACGCACTGAAAGTATTTATTTATATATTTATCCATAAGACTGCATGTTACACCTGAATTCATTAAAAAGTTCGATTATTAGGTAATGTTACTCGTGTAAAATGAGTAAAAACTAAACAATAAAACCGAAGCTTCAGTTATTAATATCCCTGAGTACATGACTATTCCGGATAAAATGGTTGTTCCAATTGATTAAAGTTAAAGAAAACTAGAAAACCTTTGGATGAGAGTTATGTCGGTTATAACTATTTGTCGTGATTGCAATTTGTAAATACCTTTTACACACACCACCACTCTCATCAATATAGTGTTTCGATCCTAAATAATCTGTGTGCCCTTAGCCATTGGATACTCATAATATAGCGGATCTGTGGCGGGATTTTCCGAATCTCAAGTCTATTATTGGAATTGGAATGAAACAATTTTTAGATAATCAAAAATATGCGGGAGTTGAGAGACATCTTTTCAACACACAGGCAAGACAGAAGCAATGTCTACCGAGAAACAGGCGTTATAGACGATACGGCTCAAGATGACATCAAAATTAAAATAATTGTCCCACCGCCGATAATGTATGATAGCAGCAGACAAACGTCCGACGTGCATATAAGCGATATATATGACGACGTACTGTTATATACATTTTCTTTTTTAGAAAGCCGTGACCTCATTACCGTTGGGCAAACATGTCGGCGGTGGAGAGAAGTTAGCAGCGGGGACATGATGTGGAGAAGGGAGCTACAAAACTTTTTCACCAACACCAATCAAAAAAAGAATGTAGAACAAATAGATGGAGATTACAAAAGAGTTTACTTCAAAATGAAATATGCCCACAACCACCTCGAGGAATTTCACAAGCGCATATCGAACATTCGGAACTGTCAGATATGGACCGCCATCATCATCGGTTTGTTCATCCCGCTAAGTTTATGTTTCGGGGCACTTTACCTATCCATCATGGCACCTTTATTTTTAGATGGACAAATCCAAACATCACCTGAGAACCTGTGGTACTCATCCGTTCCGGAGTGGATTCTGCTATTCGCTCCATTCTTGGTGTTCATCGTAACCATGACCATCATTTTCGTTTTATTCGTTCCACAAAGCAAATACGCAAAGAAGGTACAATTAATACAATTTTTCGAATTACAGTGGAACACATACTTTGAGTCGGCTTTCATTTCCATTTGGGTGGTGGGATGGTTGGCATGGGTACCCATCATGTTTTTGGGATTATACCTACGGTTGCTAATCGTTCCATTCTTTCCCAATTCCAACATGTCATTTCGACTGGCATTCGTACCGGTTTATCTCTACACGGCCGTTTATATTGCAGCGCCGCTCTATACGATGGTGCAATGGTCGTTGCTTCGGAAGCCTCTCATGAAGTGGAGTTTGGGATGTTACATTGTGGGAGTGATCATTAATGTATTGGTGAGCATCCAATGTGGTCTCATTAGTGGTAAATTAGACTCGTCGTTGGACTCTTATTGGAGCAGCATATTTACGCCAATGTGGTTGGTGCATGCGCTCTTGTTGTTGTTCCCTGGCGTGTGTTGTTTGGAGGCCGTTCATCCTTGGCGACTCCGTTTTGTAAAAGTTGGTGCGGTGATGGCCGTTTGTGAAATATTTTTGCTTCCTGTACAAATTTGGTTGATTTTGTTTTCTCTTCGCTTAGATTCATTTATATCCGTTTCCTTCGTGGCGACATTTATTCCTTTATACGTGATTATATTTATATTGTTATTAATTGGTTTGTGTGCGACTGGATACACAATTATAAACACAAAATTTTTGCATGTTTTGTAAATAAAAAATATTTTAATTGAAGGTTAGTTTCTTTAAAAAGTTTAGACAACCCATTTCTTTGATCTGTTCCTTTTCTTGACTTGTTTTGACGAATAAACCAAAGAGGAAACCCATAGAATTGCTGCTGATGCCATTAAAGTTTTCGTTGCTTCTGGGAATGATCAAGATCCAGTCATGTGTGAATAAAATGTTGTAGGATGGGTGGATATGAGGAGATGCGTCCATAAAGTATTCTTCGACAGGTAGTCCTTTTGAAAGTTTATCCTCATGTTGCTGTTGGTTGACCTCACAAACAATGTGAATGGGCTCACTGGTTGAATTTGTGAGTTGCTTATCGTCCCATAAATCAAGCTTTTGAAGCATTCCCTTGTACGTTTCGTAGATTTGATCCACGGTCTTGTTTTTTATGGACTTGAATGCGTGTTTAATGTTTTGGTACTCTTCCACCTGCTCTTTGTTTTGTTGTGCCTGCTTGTTGATGGACGTAAATAGTGGTAGTGGATAATCTTTTATGCTTTCTTCAATTGATAAAGGTACGAATTGGAGGTGCTTGTGGGGTTGACTGGCACCAGAGTATAATCCTCTAATCATGGGAGTCAGTTTTGTTACTTCAAAGTATGATACCTATTATAGAAACCTATCCAACTATCTGATTCAGGGTCCTCTAATAACATGGTCATCACTTCTAATCCTGATTGAAAATCATCTCTTGTTAAATGATCTGTCTGCTTAGCAAACTCTGTTGTCACCAGTAGTAAATGCTCCGGAAAAACGGGGAACTTGTTCAACAAAAGTGTATAATTCGACATTTGATGGACAAGCATATTTTTATCGAACGGTCTGAAGACATCATAAGCGATTTTGTTCGATGTGTCATCTATTAATTCCTTTTTCTCCCTTATTCTATTTTCCAAGTTGCTCGTTTTTAAAGAACCTGTTTTCATTGTTTTGATACAAAACTAAAAGTGAGAAGGCTTGGTCTCATGATTCTCACCTTACTACCCGAGTGTACATCTTCAAATAAATCAGATACAACGATTAACGGCTTCAAAGACCCATTACTCATCGCATCTTGAGTCACCTTCTTTACTTTAGGAAGAAGTGCTGTCATGTTTTTACAAAAACTTTTCTTACAAAACACAACTTCACCAGTTTCAAAATCACAAAAATAAATTCTCTGACAAAAAATGTTTCATTTATTACCAAACAACCTGCTTTCAATATCCTTCAATAACCCTCTTTTCGGTAACGTATTTACATTTACAATTCTCTGATTCCTATCAGGAATTCTACCAGGTGCCACAATCGGAGGAATGGTCACGGGAGGTGGAACCGTAGGAGGAGCAACCGGTGGTGGTAAATTAGGTCTCGCGATCACCTGCATCCTCACAGGCGGTAACACCGGTGCCATAGGTGGAGGTGGCGGTGCGTTAGGTCTCGCCGGCGGCGGCTGAACAATAGGTGGAATAACAGGTAACTGAGCAGGTGGAGGAGGTGCCGGTAATACCTTCTTCACTTGAGGCGGCGGTTCCTCCGCTATAATTTCTAATTTCTTTTTTAGAGTAGCATCTCTAATTTGTATCCAATTCCATAAAGGTTCTGGTAATTCCCAAATGCCTTTCCAGAAACTCTCGGTAATTGGATTTTGAGTAGTCATGTAGTTACGTACGTAACGTACAGATTTACTCCTTTCGATTTGTAATTGCAAATGGGTCAATTGAAGAGAAATGAAGGATTGAGTCCAAGGTGTTTCCGGAAACAATGGTTCGTCGTGATTAGTTGGCGATGATAATTTGTTAAATTCGTCCAATGTCAAATTTGGAATGGAATTTGAATCTTGTGATAGGAGATTCAAAGATGTGAATTGATTCGCGTGAACTAACATTCTTGGAGCAACGGTAAGCGTTGATTCGTGATGAATTTTATCATGATACGAATTCATCAATTTCACATACTCCATTTCGAACCAAATGTTGTATAATTTAAATTGATGAGATGTGATGAGGATGGGATTGATTTGTGATTGTTGAATACATAATTGTTCTAATTGATCGATTGGTAATTGAAGCGATAACGTTTTGTATTGTTCGGCATTTAACGAAATTTGAATGCCTTTAGATTCATCTTGTTTCATTTTCTTCAATAATGGTTGTATGTCTTCGCTTTGAACGAATTGGTTCGAATGACGAATCGAATCTACGAATTTCTTATTGAGTGCATTTAATTTCGATTCATATTCTTCAACATTAAAATCATCTTGTTTGATTTGTTGATTGGATAATAATGCATTTTTAATGTGTAAAATTGATTCTGCAAATTGTAAATCTCTCATTCGATTTGCTAATCCCATCACCACATTTCTATAATTAGATTCCAAATCTCCAAATGTTAAATTGGATTTGTATTGTTGCTCCAATTTGATTTTATCGCGTATAGTAAGCGATTGCCACGTTTTTAATGATGAATCTCTTCTTGTTAATTGTTGATAATTTCGTTTCAATTTATTGTACTCTTTCAAATCTTGTTTTTCTTGATTGGTTAGTGATTTACTGTCGAATAGATTTCTACGAGATTCCTTATTGAGTTGATCCAATAATTGATCCAATTGGTTCATTTCATTTTGTAAATGTAAATCATTTTCTAATGATTTTAATGATTCGTCGGCGATGTTGTTTGTTGATGATTGAAGTGGAGGTGGAGGTGGCGGTAGATTTAAATGTTGCATTCTTGATGATTGAATTGCATCGGATGGGTTTTGATTAGGAAATTGATTTGCATTTTGAACGATTGAATGTTTTTTTTGTAACCTTCGAACGAATTGTAAATCTTGTTGATTGATGTGATTTTCATCGGGGATCGGTAAATTTAATTTGGTCATGCGTTCATTGATCATTTTGGTACATTGATCCCTGATGGATTTTAATTGTGCATGGACGTCGATTCCAGATGCATACTCAATGGATTGATTTCGATTTAAATGTGATTCGTCAATCGTTTGTAGATCGCTTAGTGCAATTGGTAATGTTTGTGAATTGTGATTGTCGCCATTCGATGCACCTGATGATGAATGTAATTGAAATGTTAAAAGTGCCAATGTCGATCGTATTCTTTTTTGTGCTTGGTGTAATGTGTTGATTGCTGCTGGTAGAATTTGTTTTAAATGTTTGACTGGTAGTGATGGTTTTGTGTTGAGATAGTTGATCCAATCCATTTTTTGAAGCGCTCTTTTGGTGGCTAATTGTGCTCTAGTACGTATGAAAGTAAATGAAGTGGGCATGTTGTTTGATTTTAGTGTTGGTAATAATTCCTCATTTTTCCATCTCGTGTCTTTTTTTGTAAGTGACTCTATGGAAGAAGTTGTTTGTTGGTCTTTGCTTACATTGTTCGAATCATCTTGATTGGTTAATGGAATCCATGAAGGTGGCAATGGAACGTCAATTTCATCTTGACTGATTGTGAGATGATTTTGTGTGAGTTGTAATTCCTTATCGAGTGATTCTAGATCGGACCATTGTTGATCCGTTAGTGAGCGGTGGTTGGGTTCTTGAGAAATGTTTAATTTCGCGTATTGTTGGAACCATTCTGAATGTTGAATGGATGTTGTTGTTGAAGTTGAGGATGATGGGAATGTGTCCATTAGTAGCATCTCGCTGTAACCGGGTGCACCGTATAGTAGCCGAAGCGCGCGAAGGTTTGCTTTTTTTCTCTTCTCTTCATTAGAACTGTTGTGGTCAATGACGATGGAATGTATGTATTCTTGGAATGACTTCCACTCTGATGGAAGCATGCTCACTCCGCTCATCACTAAAGGTTCTGATCTGGATGATTTATCTTGCTCGCTGCGGCCAGTTATAATGTGTGGAACATGTTGATGAAAATCGTCACCATGATGAAGGCTGTCTATTGGATCGATTTCAATTGCGTAGACTTTCTTGCCGTTTTTGTTATAAATGGTGTCATGTTCGTATTCGATTAACTCTTGATCGGTAGTGGCTAATGTATAATTCATTGTTAGTTGTGGTTGATTGTGTCTAACGTTTGTGATGAATTTTGCTACCTTGTCAAGAACCAATGTGAGTGCTGAATCAAGCCCACTTTCTCAAGTCACTTTAGTTATAAAAGAAATGTAAACTTACTTTGACTTGGGCAGAACGGCATCGGCGATATCAGGTGAGGTATAGGCACATACTTTTCTAAGAAATTTTAATTCTTTCTGATGTATGTAGTGCTCCAACTCATCTAAGCTGTTCGAAAGGTTCTCCAGATCTCGCACTTTACGATTCTGCTCCAGCCACTCACGTGTGCTTGGGTAATTGAAGTGACCAACTTTATTAGCTTGATCTACACTTTTTTCAACCTCAGTATCGTTTAATGTCTCAACGTTTTTCAATGTGTTGTTGTCGTTAGATGAGGATGTGGTGATATCATCGACTGTATTTAAAGCTTGTATTTGCAACGAAATATTATTAATATCTTCACCATAATAATCGAGTGCATGATCGGTATTCCTATTTTCAATAACTTCATTATCCTCTAATGTATCAAAAGTTTTTGGATATCTATTCAAAACTGACTGAACAACATTATTTAAAGAAAGTTTGTATTTATGTGTTAGGTCGTCATCAAAGCCATCCATGTGCATCAATCCATTACAAAAAATTCACAATCAAAAGAGTTTACAAATTACCAGTAACGACATTGTGGCGAAAACCTATTGAGCTCATAGAAGAATTATATTATATCGTTAATGACAATGACTTCACTAAAACCAAATCCACAAAATAAAAACAATACTGTAAGGAAAGCTCGACTTTATAAATCTCAGGTCACTACTAAAGGCTCAATGAGCACAAGCATCAACAAAAAGTGGCCACGCCGACTTTCGGGTTCGAATATGTCAGGTCACAAAGGATTTGGAGGAGATGTTTGGCGAGATGGTCAACATCAAGCCCTTAACACAGAGAACTAATTCGTACACACATCGATAATTATACTAGCTCCCATCATGGACAGTAGCTATGTTAGATAAAAATGGCTTGAATTCGAGAGCTACTGGAACAAGCGGAACTAACATGGTCAAATACCACTTTCGACTCCAGCTTCCTAAGAGATTTTCTGCTCTACTATTGAATGATGTATCTAGACCAGAAACGTGCAGCTCTCACTCAATGATATCGTCTAACAAGTAGAGTCCAGTATTAATCGCTCCGATTCTGATCACTCTAAATAGCCATGGCTTAAATAAAAACAAACGCTTTTGGTTAGTAGTAAATTTAGGGCTACGCTTTGCGGTATTGTATGCATGCAATAATCCTTTCATCTATTAAAATATCCTAGCTGTGCTCTAATATTGACAACTACCTCTTATTATTGAAGAACAATCTCCCTATGTTACACTTTCGATAAGGTCTTTTGAACCTATTTAACTATGCCTTAGTCTCAAAGGGAATATTATGATATCCATCGCTTCGGATTAAATAGCATTAGTATTGTTAATCCACTCGTGGGCATCATTTCTGTATCTATCTGAGAGAATTCAATCAAGTTTATTAATAGCTAGCTAATTTTTTAAATGGTGCAGTATTCGGTTTAAGATTCATTTATAGAGTAATATCTTGATAAAGGTGCATATAAAGTCATCAACATCTGAATCTCACGGGAAGAATCTGTATTTTTTAGTATAGCATCCAATTTTGGCTTGAAACCGAGTCTTTTTATAATGTACTCTTGAAACGACTCTTGGTTCTTAGCTTTAATAATTTGAAAAATGGAGAACGACGTTCTGCTAGAGGTGTTGAACAATCTAATCCTAAGGGTTGGCAAGCTTGAGGAAAGTGTTTGTATACTGTCTGCCGAGAACAAGCGGCTGCAACATCAAATCAAGAGCTGTGCGAAAACTCCTAGAATATCATTTGACTCAGCTAGTCACCAGCTAAGCACTAAAAAGATCATAACCCCCCTACATTTTGAGTCGATTAATGCCAGCCCTATTACTACTTCTAACTCAAGCCCTATAATATATTACTCAGAGGAGCAAACAGACAGTGTTTGTTACGAAACGTACATTAGCGATGCGTCTTCTGTAATGGAGACAGTAACACAGGGTAAAAGAATGAATATAGAAAGGCAGCATACGCCCATAGGCCCAGTTCCTACAGTTAAATCACGTATATGGGTCCCTTAGCCCAGCTATGAACTACTCGGCTGTACCTTTATTATAGTGAACTAATGTAAATCCTAAAAAGAGATTATAGGCATTTAATAATACAATTATTTATCAAAGTATGTCTTTTTATTGTGTGGAAGAGCCCGCCACTTACCAGAAGCATTCTTACTACAACTCTTAATGTTTCCTTCATGAGCCCATCTATAATCTCAATCATACAGATTTTTTGGGTGTATTATCTCAACAGAAAGATTATATTTTTGGAAAAATTGTATTAGGAATCTTTCAAAAGAT
The DNA here is from genome assembly GCA_026419775.2 of Acrasis kona. Lineage (NCBI taxonomy): Eukaryota > Heterolobosea > Eutetramitea > Acrasida > Acrasidae > Acrasis > Acrasis kona. The sequence goes on along the minus strand of JAOPGA020001391.1, from coordinate 72,961 downwards.
TCAGAGGAGGACTTCAGAAGTCCTGTGAATTCCTTACAAAAACCTCCATGTAATATTATATATATATATCATATCAATCAATAAACACATATATATATCATATCAATCAATAAACACATTAAAAATTTTTATCGACTTAACTGTTTAGATCTACGTAGAAAACTTGTGCGTTGAACTTAGCTTTTTTGATGACATTAGTTCTTACATTGAGGAAGAACTCGGAACACTTATTTATAATACCTCATCAACAATGCTATGCTGTGAAGTATTCAAGTGTTTGGCAAAACTCAGAATTTAAATGAGAAATGCTTGAATGATTATCCAAACTGCAAACAACGGAGGAAGGACTAGAAGTTGGAGAGATTTATGAACGCAAAGTTGCAATAAACTTGAAATTGATATGAACCGTGATTGATGCTTTCCACCACATTAAAAAATGGATCCTATGGCGATGATGACAGCGACTGCGAATGTTACAAACTTGATGTTGAATTGACACAATCGTCATTCAACTCAACAACTGTTGTAGATTTTTTAAAAAGCGACGCTCTTCCTTGATTTGTTGTTCTCTGCTAGCAATAATAGTTGCCTCTATATCCATGTGTTTGTTGCATCATTGATTGTAAACTAGTTTTAAACAATTTTATAAAGAATGTCAGAACCCGCACAAAAAAACAATGTGATGGATATTGATGCGGAGGATGACAATGAAATACCAGACCATGTCCACGGAGCCAGTGGAGATACAGGTTATGTTTGGGAAGGACAGTTCACTGGAGCTTGGAGTATGCTAGATGACAATCAAGAGGGGCAAATTATAAACGATCTTCAATTGAAGGAGCAAGTTAGGAAGAGACAGAGACTCACAAGTATGACAACAGTCACAGACAGTATTGTACGCAAGGGCATTATCAGGTTTATGTACCTAATTTTGGATTTGAGTGCAGGCGTTCTTCAACCAGTTGCTCACGACTTGAAACAATCAAGAGTTTCTGTGATGCATGAGGCCACATCCGACTTTGTAAAAGAGTTTTTTGATCAAAACCCTTTATCACAGATGGGTCTAATTGTCACACGAAGGGGGCTTGCTGAAAAAATATTAGAGCTAACCGGAGGCCAAAAATCAATGTTAACAGAACTCAAAGAAATATTTGACCCATCGCCAAGGGCTGATGACGAACCAACTCCAGACCCTTTCGGAGGAGATCCATCCATTCAAAATTCTTTGCTAATTGCTCACTCGGCACTACAGAGCATTCCACAGTACGGAAGCAGAGAGATTGTCATTGCCTACTCCTCACTTTCAACCTGTGATCCTGGTATGTTACAAGTTACTTGATTTTTAAATGACATGTAGGTGATGTAATGACTACTATACAACTAATGAAGGATAGTAGCGTAAGATGTAGCGTCGTCGCTCTTGATGCAGAAATGTATGTTTGTAAGAAGTTAAGTCACGATACAAACGGAACATATGGTGTTGCACTCCATCAAGAAAGCTTCAAAGAACTCTTACTGGCACATGCACTTCCACCACCTACAACAACAAAACAAAAAAATGTGAGTTGAAGGCTTTTAACATTACACTAATCATTCCTCTAGATGAAACCAGCACTAATAAGAATGGGATTCCCTCAAAGAAGATCAGACAATTTATTTTCAATATGTAACTGGTATGTTAGTTTTGAACTTATTTTTCACATCTTAACAGTCACAGCGAAATCAAAGCAGGAGGTTACATTTGTCCTCGTTGCAAGTGCAAGTACTGCGATTTACCCACTGAATGCACAGTGTGTAACCTCACTTTAGTTTCATCTCCACATCTTGCAAGATCGTACCATCATTTGTTTCCTGTGGCGCCTTTTGTTGAGATTGATGCACCCAAGGGAGTAGACGCCAGAACAGCAGGTCAAAGGTTTGATGGAAGTAAGTTTTTAATTTTTACATTTTATTAACAACTTTTTAAGCAATGTCTGTTGGAACTGACGTGAACCGCATTATTGAACTTTGTGGAAATATGAGCAAGGATAATACTTTATGCTGCTTTGGATGCTTGAAACATATACCGCGTGAAAATTCGTTGAGATTACTTTGTACTAGGTGCGAAAAAGTTTTTTGTGTCGAGTGTGATGGATTTATACATCAGTCATTACATAATTGTCCTGGTTGCGAATAAAAATTAATTATTCATTCAACATTTTTTGTTTTGTTAGATGGATGTCAATTACATGCACTTGTGAAAACCAATTATCTTTATTATCGGACCCCAAATCCATCGTTAACTTGATATACACCCTGATAATAGGCGTCCAGTGGACTAACATTGTCCATTCTAAAAATATTTTTAAAAAGTACTTGATATATGGGTGACATTGACAAGAAAGAGGATTTTACTCCTTGAGAAATGAAGTATGCATTATCAGTTATTTTAATGCTACTCTTCACTAGCTCTCTTCTCGCTCAATCCATAATTTGGAATAGTTGCGACTTGTTCAACAAGAAGTACGCGAGGGGTTATATTTTGAGTACAACAATATCTGACACCCAGGTCACACCGAAATGTGGAACTATATCATACCGTCTTGATTATAGTAACCCAAAATCGCAGGAAAAGGTCGATGGTACAATTAAAGCGTACATTCCAATCTCGCCGAGTCTAGGTAGCGTTATTCTAATTGGAGATTCTTACGTGGTAGGTAAATTACAAACAGTCCCACATGTAAAACTTTGATAGGGTGTAAGCGGTGATGGTATAGAGGAAGCCGGATACAAACTTTTTAAGGCATTAGATAGGAAATATAGCGTATACATGCCGTCCATAAGAGGCACAAATTCTTATCAGAACACAACGACCAACCCTTTCGAATGCAATAGCGGTTCATTCAACAATCTTGACCACATGGCAACAAAAATCAATTACACATGCATTTCGCAACACATTAATGTTGACAATATGGCGCGTGATTTAATTTTGATTTCAAATCAAGTTCGGGAGTTACAGACTTCAGGAAACATTACTTTATACGGACGAAGTTTTGGGAGTTACATTATTAACAGGGCCCTTTTGTTCAATTCAACAATTTGTAACTCGGTTATACTCGAGTCTGCGTGGGGGTGAGCAATTAATTACACTAGTTGAATCTTACTACCATTTTATAGACCGCACACAAATGCAGCTTACTGGGACAGGAACCGAAGAAGCTCCTCGGAAGCAATATTGAAACTTTTCGATGCCAACATGCTGCCAGAATATAAGGCAAGAACGACGAGATCTAGTCTTGAAATATACACAGATTTTGCACTTGATGAGGGTATCATCTTCTGCGGCACAACTGTGCCTTCTTTTGTACTTCCATTAGAAGAGGTTTTAATGATTTCAGTTTTGCAAGATACAGCACGTCCTAATTTCTTCTCTTTACTTTCGTTTATTGATAAATGTGATTACTTTGGATACGGTAGCGTGCTTTCCTATTTTCCATATTTTGAAGCAAGTCGTTACGAACAATATAATAGCCTTGTTCTTGATGTTGAGTCGTTTACAACGGCCACAAATGTTATATTGTCCGAACTCATCAACAATGAAACAATGATTTCTGAATTGGAAAAGAATAAGATATTAAGAACAGGTACCAACTACATCAGTAGAAATCTTTATCTCAACGGTTGGAACATAACTAGGAGTAGTTTTAGAAATGATTATAATAATTTTAGTGGACCCGTGCTTATTTTACAAGGCGATTTAGATCCACAATGTCCGGTATCTGACGCATACCAATACCAATTTAGATTACCCAATAGCAGAATTTTTGTGTTTCCACAAATGCTGGATGATGTTCTTTCGTATTCATTTATGTCCGATAATACTTCGCAAAGTACTTGCGGAGCGATTATAGTTAAACAATTTATCGCATGTGCAGATTGTGAAATTAATTCTACTTGCATCAGTAGTATGTCACCAATGAATTTTAAAGGTAATGAGCTTTCGCGATTTATCTTTACTGATATGTGGAACCCTCGATACTATCCTCCCGGAACAGCATCTATTGTATATTCAGTTATTGTTGGTTTTAATTTTGTATTCGCCATTGCATTTTTCATCTTTTTAATTGTTTATCGAAAAAATAAAAAAGTAGCTTCGCGTGGACTTGTTCCATATTTTGGTTTGTTATATGTTTGCGTCGGGTCCTCCTCATTTTTCATTAGATCTACTTCTCCGTATGTGTCTGTGTATTTGGTGTATCATATTTCTATTGTGTTAGAGTACTCTAGTTTGTTCTGTGTTTGTTTTGCTATGATTATGCACAGTGTGAGATTTTATTCCTTTAGAGTGTTATATAGGCGTATGGCCAAAAATGAACGCAGTGGTCTAATTGTTAAACTTCTTACGAACCGGATTGTTTTTATTTGTATTTCGGCGACGATTTTCATCGTATCGGCCATTTATAACAGCATCATGTACTCCTTCTTTTACTATCGTAATGACTTTAAACGTTATGTTTTTGAGGCTGTCCGCTTCACTTACATTCCTACGGCTGCAGTATTTGGGTTTTTGGCTGTTGTGATGGCGGCAATTGATATTACCGTTGAGTTAAAAGAATCCAAATTTGATTTCAAGTTGTCTCTAATAACAAATGACCCACTGCATTTTAGAGCTGATTCTCTCCTCTTAATTCCAATAGTGATATTTGGAGTGATGTATAACTTTTTTACTACTCAAAATACTGCTGTCTTGTTCTTCTTATTTATGTATTCATTCCTCATGTATTCTGGTGGTACTTTAATCATTTCTCTCATCTTCGACCGCATACGTAAATCGTTTCACAAACAAACGGTGCTCGTTGTAAATGAAGGTGAAGGTGTGAGCAACAACAACACCATTGTCAATGCCATGTTAAATTCACCCGCGGCTAAAAAGAAATTTAGTGAGTATTGTCTAAAAGAGTTTAGTCTTGAGAATATTATTGGTATTGATAAAGTGCAAGAATTGATTAGTCAACCAGAGATTGACTATCAGAGTCTTGTTGAATTTGAGAAGAAGTTTGTTTCAAGTAGCTCAGATACTCAAATAAATCTCCCATATAATGTTGTTGCCATGTTTAATAACTTATTGAAAAGAGAATCTACACAAGAGGAAAGGAGGAGTTGTTTGGATCAAATTGATGTCTCAATATTTGCCAACATTCTTGACACAAATTCTAGATTTAAATACACGAATGAATACAAAAAAGTGATTGAGATATTACAGGTTGAGCAAATCATCAAAAGTCAGGCTGGCTTGACAATAAACTAAGTTTTATTAAGAACAGCATAAAAAAAGAATATTATAGAACAAGCGACAAGGATCGTACTCTTATAGTGGGAACACCAATCTGAGCTCGGTGGTAATTAGGTAGGAAAAAGGATATTGGGTAATAAAAGAAATCAGTTGCGTTCAAAAACTTTTTATTCCCTTAGTACAATTCGACTAATTGACTCTTGTGATCAAATACGTACGCTTTTGGAGTAGAGGTAGTGTTGTATACTACAGCGGCATTTCCAATAAAGAAATCTTTAAAATCTCCCTCGACTTCAAACTTTTTGTAAGAGTCAAATTCCTTGTTGGGCACTACAATTTCGTTGTAGTTCGTAGAGAAGTAGGATTGACCACTCTTCTCATCAACAAACACACCATGGCTCAATCTATCCACCTCTCCATCAACAAACTTGAATTCTGGTGTGGGTTTGTTTAGGTCAACTTGTAGTAGGACGGGGTACGAGTATGGTGAAAACTCGCTGGCGGCAATGTAAAGCAAATTGCGAACAGTGTCGATAGCTAAGCTAAAGTCCTCATAACCAATGCTAACTCCCTCTAATTTGATGTGTGTGGTCTTTGAGACGCCTCTATCGTTAAAGTTGACGGCAGTCAAGCACCTGGCGTCGCTACCAATGTGGAATGTAGATATAAAATATGCAGTTCTTGTTTTGTGGTTGAACACACCTGGTGTTGAAGATTTATAGCTTACTTCAAAGTCAAGGTCTTTGATCCTGAGAGTAGATAATGACATGGACTTGGCGTATTCTTTCTCATATTCGTTTGAAATACCGGTGAGTACTGCAGTATTAGATTTGGGATCGTATAATGCATGACTTGGAAGGTGACTTAGACCTACAGTGACATTCTTTAAAAGAGTGCCCTTCTCTAGATCATGTGCTTCAAGCACAATACCAGTTCCAGTCTCACCTCCATATGTGAAAGAGTACAGAATGTTTCCAACTATAAAAGCGGAGAACGCGCTAATGTCCTTCAAAGTATCGATCGTGCCAGTTTTAGGGTTAATTATGGTCACTCTGTCGCTGTGAATGTACAGCACACGTCCTTTCTGATCGGTGACTACTCCCTCTAAGCCCATATTCACTCGACCGATCACTTTAGACTTTTGGAATGATTGACAGGTAACTGCACATAGGATTAAGGCCAGCATCACATAAGTTAACACGTTCATGATTTATTGTTTTATACTCACGACCAAAAAGTTTGTCGGTAAGTGTCTTTTTATCTTAATTTGGAATGAGGATGTGCGCTATTTTAATATTTGGACAACTGTGTCAGCCAATGGACCGAAATTACAATGGTAACCAAACGACGTTTCTCCGAACAGATAATTTATCTTTTTTTCAATGGAACTTCATTTTGATCTTCTAATTCTTTTCTTTTCTTATACTTCGAAGAAACACGCAGATCATCAAAAAGAGCCACTTCGGAGCAGACTGGACACAAAAACTTATAAATTCTGGAGTTCATTTCAAGAAAACTTTTCAAATCAAAACATTGAGCATGTTCGCATCGTAAACCTCTACAAGGAATTTCGATTTCATCTTGTGATATAGGATCAATGTTAGATGATACAGCAGACAATACAGAAACATCTTGATCTGATACAGCACCAACCTTCACATCCGTGTAATCGGATCTATCTCGTCTTAAAACAATGTCAACAAGTTCATCGATACAAACAACACTACACAATTGAATTTCAATTTCATATGTGCAACAGCAGGATTTTGCTTTTATTACAAAAATATTATCACCAGTTCTACAAAGAGAAGTTATATTGTAGCCATAAAGAGGATCAAATTCAACAACAGGGAGGTCATTAACAAATAAAGATGCGGTTTTCAGTTCTAAAAAATAACTATTATCACTACTTTTTATGCACAGCCAAACTTCTGTATTTTTTAATTCGAGAATTTCAAACTTGAAATTAAAATCCTCTGGGTTAGTAATGTGTGGTAGTTTAAAGCTTGGGAGTGGATATTTATTTTGCATCCTACGGAAAGGAATATCAGATTGCTTGTACCGTAATGGAGCCGAAGCTATTTCATCTTCGTAGTCTTCTAGGTATGGACTACCACATGCAATAGAAGACTCGATGTGAGAGAGGATCTCCTCATCCAAAAATACGTCGTCGTTATTGTTATCAATCACAGTATCTATCTTGTTGTCGTCGAGGATCATATTCATTTCTGACTTCCATCTTTCGACGTGAGCCATATACCCCTTTGTGAAATGATGTCTGTTTTGGTATGCATAATCAATGACTTTTCGAGCAGAAGTAGCATCGAAATTGGGCAAAAATATTCTATTATTTACCATGGTCACGGCATCATAAAAGGCTTTTTGTACCGGGTGGCTAAGTAGTGATGGAATCATACTCGAAAGTGTTTCGCAGCTCTCGGTAAATGTGCTGGGATCTTTTAGTCCAATCTTCAAAACCCGTATCCTCTCCTTCACCTCTTCATGTGAACCCATTCGTTCATTACAAAAACCAAATTAGATTGTAAACGCTACAGTTTGATTTGCTTGATATGGACATTTAGTGAAAATTAATTCAATGAGCGATACTAATGATGCTGTGTTCATAGAGATGCCATATGTGAAATTATCAGATACAGCGCAAGAAGGAGAAGTAGTAGTACAACCTATTGCCCAGGTAGACAGAGTTGTCGATGTAGAAGAATTGATAAGAAAAGAATCTGAAAGGACGTGCACAGACTTATATTCTAAGCCAACTATTGATGACAAAAAGGATTATGTACTCGACAGGAAATTATATGACGCCAAATTTTCCCCTCAATATGACAAGTTTGTGACACAAATCTCAGTTAGAATCTTAACAACAGATATTACGTTTATGCCTATGTTCTCGCATGTATACCACTAATGTTCTTTGGCATCGGTTTTATATTAATACTATTCGCCTGGATACCCTACCTAGTGTAAGAAATCAAAAGCTTTTCACTTAACCTATACACAGTTCTAAAAAACTTCGAACAAAGAAAAGGCTGTACATTACAAATCTATACCTGGTAAGAAAGAAAGTGAACCCTAGCTTCATATGCTGCCTGTTGAACAAGAGGAATGATTACATCAAAATACGTGACATCATCAGCATCAACGTAGAACAATGTAAGATGACAATTGATTAAAAAATCTAAAAACAAAGCATGGTTGGAATCAAAATTAAATACATATTCTATCAAAGTCCACAGCAAAGGTTTGCACGGAAGACGCGGAAATTGTTTTGTCACATCAGGCGTGGAGGATGCACACATGGTCAAAAAGATCCTCTTGGACATCTCATCAGGAATGGAACCAAGAGGTCTTCCAAAACTACAACACCAATCCTACTCGGAATCCAACACTTGTGATTTGGACACATCTGCAGTTAACGAAGAAACAATTGACGAATCATCACTCATCGTGGTCAATCCAGAAAAAGTACAACACGTCTTCAAAGACTTTTACAAGACCGTTAAAAAGATTGAGAATGCATTAAATCATTAATTTTTAATAATCAACTAATTTTAATCTTGGTGCAATGTTCATGGCCTGTAGTTCCTGGAACAACAACTTGCAAGCATAAGGAATGGTGAGTTGACTCATGCTAGCGTTGCTCTTACAATATTGACAATAACCCATATAACCAATAAAACCACATTTTTTCACACACAAACACCTTAAAGGAATCACTGCTCACCATCAATCTCTCCATCAACAAGTTACTGGCACCATATCCAATCAAACAATCCCTCTCCATCTCTCCCGAATCTCAATCCACCATCATGAGCTCTACCTTCTGTAGGTTGTCTCGTCAACACTGCTCTGGGACCTCTACTTCTCGCGTGCATCTTGTCCATCACCATGTGCTTAAGTTTCTGATAAAACACAGGTCCAAAGAAAATGTAAGCCTGTAGTGGTTCTCCTGTAATGCCGCTATATAACATGTCCTTTCCACAGTACGAAAATCCATTCTTGACTAAATCATCAGAAATGTCTTTTACTTTGTTCCCGCCAAAAGCTGTACCGTAGCCAAGCTTTCCCTCCAAAACTCCAGCTTTTCCACAAATGAGCTCGATCATTTTACCGACAGTCATGCGCGATGGAAATCCATGAGGATTCATAATCATGTCGGGACACATTCCCTGAGAGTTATACGGCATATCCTCTTGTTGAACGATCAATCCACAAACTCCCTTTTGACCATGACGAGAAGAGAATTTATCGCCCAGCTCAGGCGTTCTCGTCTGACGAACGCACGTCTTGATCACATAATGAGATTCGTCGGTGGACGTAATGAGCATTTGATCCAAATAGGCACTAGCTACGCCCTTGTACTTAACGCTAGTGTCTCTGTAAGTGACGCTATTGAGAGCAACTAATTGCTCAGTGTCAGTAGGCGTCCACTTGTTGATATAAACATCTCCGTTATGCACTCGTTCGCCTTTACACGCAATTCCATCCCAATCCAACAGCTTGTGTTGTTCGTATTTTTTAATTTCATCGGGCGTGGAGGATCCGTCGGCTTTGAGAGGAACTCTCCTGTGGATCATGTCCTGAGTAGCGTTATTGTATTTACGAAGAGCCGTAGAGTATTTTTTAAGCACGATGCAACGACCGTATCCTCTATCGATACTAGCCTTGTTAATGATGCTTGCGTCCTCAATGTCATAACCACTGTAGCTCATTACAGCTAGCGTTGCGTTTTGACCAGCTGGTAATTTTTCAAAACCAATCATTTCGATGGTGCGCGACTTGACCATTGGTTTTTGTGGATACACCATCAGGTACAATATACTATCGATGCGGTTGAGTTGATTGTAACCAATACTACCGATGGCTTGTTTACCCATGGCACATTGGTAAGTATTTCTAGGCGATTGATTGTGGTGAGGATAGGGAACCAAACCAGCTACAACGCCCAAGATTGTAAAGGGTTCGATTTCCACGTGAGTGCTTATTCCAGCTACGATTTGAGCCTCTTGAAACACAATCATGCTGTTATTCTCCTCGTTAACATCCAAGTACTCTATCAAACCTTGTTTTAAAAAATCATCAAAGCTTCTAATGCCCTCAGCTAATTCCTCCAAGTGCTTATCTGTAATTTTTGGTTTGCCCTTTTTATCAATGATGATCAAGGGTCTACAGATCCTACCTCCATCAGAAGAAATGTAAATGCATCGGTGAGAGTCGTTTTTGAAGACGCTAACGAACGGACGAATGCGTCCAGCTCTTCTCATTGATTTGAACAATTGAATGAAACGAAGAGGATAGCGATGAACGCCTAATATCAAACCGTTCAGAAATACCATGTGGCTGCTAGGTGCGTTGATTTCTTCGCCACTTACCAAATTGATATCTTCCACTCCCAAATCATAAGCTAAGCGAATTAATGGCTCTTCGTCGTCATCGGTGGTGACGTGCGCTAGTAGAGCCAAATTTTTTACTAGACCACAAGATTCTCCTTCGGGGGTATCGCTCGGACACAACATACCCCACTGACTAGGTTGTAACGAACGAGGTCCTGATACTTTTCTTGTTTTTTCGAATTGTGAGGAAATGCGAGTCATCATTCCTAATGCCGAAATGAAAGATAGACGCGACAGGACGTGAGTGACGCCCGCTCTTTCCATTTTGAATCTCTTGACGTTCCAATTACCTGATGAGATTGAATTGGTAATTCCTGATGTGATGCGAGTGGAGAGTCCTCTGAAGGATTGAACCGCGTCGAATTCGATTCTTTGAACGTTGGATTTGAATTTGAATGGGATGACTTACTTGCTTGATTTGCTAATGGTCTTGTCGATGATTTGCTTTAGTAGCGAATTAAAAGTTTTGAACAAATCTTCGAAGAGTAAACTGAGAAGCGTTCCTGCTAATTCTAATCTCTTGTTTCCGAGGTAATCTTTATCGTCTAATGCTTCCGATGACTCCATGGCGTTGACCATGCGACGAAGGATGATGCTCAAGTAAATGATTTTCATTCTGAAATTGTACTTGTATACTGGTACGTGACACAGGACGACTTCGACCAGACATGCGCGGGCCTCATCTGTCTTTGACTTGTTTGGAGATGATTTTTTTAATCGGTTGCCGATAAACTCCAATGCCTATTCTAGCGTTAATAAACAGTTAATGTGAAGAAAAACCTTTTCAGAGTTAAAAACTGCATTTTCGGAACATTGTTGGAATGATGCTTGTAATGCGTTCGCATACTTTGGCGTACTTCCAATGTATTGTAAAATCTCTTGATCGGACTCACATCCCATAGCCTTTAGTACGATAATGATGGGTATCAGGTCAGTGAACATGTTGGCCTTTAGGAATATTCTTCCGTTTTTGTATATAATGTTTGTTTTTGATTTTCGTTCGTGAGTGGAGGAAGTCACGGATCCATTCACATTGCCAGCCGAGTCAAGATCAATGATGATGCGATTCTTGCTCAATTGTTCCTGTACCAAACACACCTTCTCGACTCCCTTTACAACGAAATATCCTCCGGGATCTAATGGACATTCTCCGAGCTTGGCTAGTTCTTCAGTAGACTTGCCGCGGAGCACACAATGAGATGATCTCAACATGATGGGCATCTTGCCAATCTGTACACCTTTTCTGGTGACGATTTTCTTTCCTCTTGTGTACTCTACATCGACCATGATGGGTGCAGCGTATGTGAGGTCGCGAAGTCTGCATTGCTGAGGGGTTGCCACATCTCCTGCTCCTCTGTCGTCTCCGAGCTCTGGCTTTCCAACATAAATGTTTGTGTACCTAATTAATGTTAATTCGCAGGAAATGGTTGTATTACTTCAAGTAGAAAGATGGGTCTGTGTCGGGAATTACTGTATCGTTTGCCCTCATAATGTTTTTAATGTCAACATTCACCAAATAATCAAAACTGTCCAAGTGCTGTCTAACAAGTCCTTTCACCTATATTGCGCATAAGTATACACAACAATTATTCACATACCTTAAAAAAGGCAGGTAGTAGTTTCCACTTTTCCTCAGCAGCCTTAATTGGTCGCGTCAATTTTGTAGGGTCGTATAGTTCTTCATCTGCTGATAGACTTGGGATCCCATTAGGTTCTATTTCGGTATTAGGTGCTCGCACCTTCTTCCTTGTGAACATATTGAAATACCAACTTCAACAATTATTTTTGTAAGCTTTGGTTGACGGACAACTTGATGACATATTGGGACCTACCTCCTGAGTACCTCAAGGAGAAACGATTAACATTTATTGCAACGAATGAGCATTCGAGAACAACAGATACACCGAAATCGGTTGGACAAGGAGTGCCCTTTTCGTCATATGTTGCAGAATATGTGTGCATAACACTATTAGCGTTGTATATTTTATTATTCGCGATTATTCATCCTAGAGAGAGACCTTTTAGGTTGGATGATCCAGATTTGTCATACCCTGATGTAGAGGAGGTAGCTCCATTGTGGGTGTGCCTTCTCCTAAATGCGGTTCTACCATTTAGCTTTTTGATTGTATATAATCTTGTGTATATCAAGAATTCTCGAGACTTGCACCACATGATACTTGGATTTGTATTATCATTGCTTGGTAGCATATTTACCACGAGCTTTATATGGTTGGTCATTGGAGGTTATGCACCAAACTTCATAAATAAAAAATGTTTGCCGGACATGGAAAAAGTAGCAATACTAACAAATCAAAGAACAACATCTTTAAGTTCTGTTGTTTATTTTTTACCTTCCGAAGTTTGTACTGCAGTGCAAGTGGTGGCCTCTTCCCAATCCAGATATCTACAACGTAGTGATATCTTGTACAATCTGAGACCTGCCTTCCCAAGTGGAAGAGCCTCCACTGCAATGTCTGGTTGGTTGTATTTTATATTGTATCTTGGTAATAAACACTCCTGCTTCAATTTCGACATGGGTCACATGTGGAAATTATGGGTTTTGATGTTCCCAAGTGTGTCTGTTATTATGTTTGTTAGCACCACAGGTCTTTGGGATCACTCCCACAGCATGGAGCAAATTCTAGTGGGAAGTTTTATTGGAGCAGTTTTAGCACTAGCCTCCTATCGCAGTAAATATATTGCACTCAATAGTCACATACCAAGTTTCTTCTTTTGGGAAAAGGTTGGAGAAGTGCTGCACAAAACTGTAGTTAAAGAAGATTCAATTCCTGAGCAGCAACTTTCAGAGAATGACGAACTATCTGATTATGAGGATGATGTAGAGGTACGAATTGATCCACCAGAAGAAAACCAAAAACCGCAGAAAATGCGAGTTTTCTCCTTACGATCGCCTCCATCGGCGTCTACGTACAGAAAAATCAAGTTTCCAAGTTCTTTGGTTGAACAATTACATAACAAATAAAATTAAAAAAATAAATTACAATATATTACAAGAACTTTTAGGCTCCTGCGCTTCTTGTGCATTTACTTCCGATTCCAATAATGACAGTCTCTCCTTCAAACTCTGTCTTTCCAAATTGTATCGGTGAAGTTTAGCATCGTTCTCAACCACTCGATCCAAATCATCTTCGTGACGGTCTTTGAGTGCTGCTATCTGTTCGTATAACTGTTTTTCAAGGAGGCAATGTTCTTCATACTGCTTCTTTAATTCTTGTTTTTGTCTGCTCAACTCTGAAATGTATTCTTGCTCAATTTGTTGGAATCCCTTCTTTTCCTTTTCCAAATCTGCTTTCAAGTTGGTTTGACTCGTTTCCATGTTTAAAAGTTTTTGGTTCAAATTTGTGATTCTTTTTGTTAGATCGCTTTCTCTTGTGCTGTGACTCTTTTTCAAAAGTTCAATTTCGTCTCGAAGTCCTTTGGTCGTCTTTTCGTTAGAATCCAACTCGTTCTGATGTGTCTCCTCAAGATCGGTCAACTGAGATTCTACATTATCAAGTTCAGTCTCAACGGTTTTAATATCTTGTTGGAGTTGTGCTTTATCCCGTTTCAAACTGCTAATCTTTTCTTTTAGTTTTTGGCTGTAGTCACTTTGTTCAGTTTTCTGTCTTTCCAAATCGAGAACATGTTCCTGTAAGTCAACCAACTCCTCCTCATATAATTTTGCTTTTGCGACCAGTGCATCATGTTCATGCTGGAGTGATGACAATGAATTTTCCAGTTTTTTCAAATGTTGTTCTTGTTGCTGTTGGGTGAGAGTTGGCTCGACAACCATTGGATCGGGTGCTGAGGAGGAGGATAATTTCATGACAGGTGGTTCGGTTGGCTCCTCATCTTCACTTTCGTTAGAATCGACATCGTCGACGTCTGAGGACAAACGTGAAGCTTCTTCGTCAACGATGGAATCTTCGTTCTGATAATCCAAAGGCATGTCTTCGTTATCCTCATCTGAAAGTTCTTCGGATACATCTTGCTTTTGCGTATTTACATAATCAACGTCGACTTTATCGGAGACTTGGATTTCTTCTGAAGTTGGAACGTCTTCTATAGTGTCCACTTTTTCGCTTTCATTCTCTATTGGTTGTGACAATACTTTCTCATCATCTTCCAGATAATCTTCCATGGTGGCGTCATCATCCTCAAAGTTGATCTCAACAGCGGCTACTTCACGAGAGTCGTTTGCCAAGTACTCATCAATGTATTTTTCCTCTACATCCTGTTGCAAGTCCTCTTGGGTGGCTTCTTCTTGAATTTGCTCGTTAATTGAACTAGTCTTAACGTCATCTGCATTGTAAAGTAAGCTGCTTTCATTCTCTGTCACTGGTTGGTCCAACCCAAGTGCGTCTGCAATCTCCTCAGACACCTCCGAGTTGACGTTGACATAATCAGAATGAGTTGTGGACACTTCCTGGCTTTCGAATGATTCAACCGAATCTTCACTAGTTTTTATTTTCTTTGTTTTTTGATCCTCTGACTCTTGCTCTTGTTGCTCGGTCAAGGCCCTGCCACGTTTCCTCAGTTTAAGAGGGGTAGAACCTGGAAGTGATGTTTCGAACCTCTTTGTGGGGAATGGCGTATCCTGTCTAATCTCCTTCTTCTTTACTGGGGTAAGTTCGACTGCACTCGAGTCACCAGATAACTCCCTCTTGGTGGGGTAGGTCAATGTAAAAGTAGTGATTGAAGGGTGTACACCAATCGTTATCTCGTCGTTGTTCTTTAACTCGACGCTTTGAATGGCTCTTCCGTTCACTAGTAAAGTTGAATCCATAGCACCTTCTGCCCTTCTCACACTGATTTTGTGAGAGTGCAATTGTATAAAAATCTCGGCGTGTCTTGCATTGACTACACCAAGTCCGACATTTTTGATTACAAAGTCACTAACGTTCTCATCAGATCCAATCATTAAACCTTCTTTGTAGATATCCAACTTTTGTTCGCCAGAATCATTCTTTACTAGCAAGTGTCCATAGATCCTCCTCGGTTTTGGAGCGTCTGTGTGCATTTGTGATTTTGTTGAATAATTCTTGTAAAATCAAAAACTCATAATCATCCAGAACAAGTCTCACATAAGCGCCACCAAACATGGCAAATCAAACGTTAGTCACTAATTGTTGACGTCGATGACAAATCACAATATTACAAAACTAATTAGTTTCTGAGATGAGAGTTGTTCATTAAGAAACAAAACAAACGTCCATTTATTTTTATCTCCCGAAAGAACTAGAAGGCACGAAAACAATATGAAAGGTTTAATGACCCTATGAAAGCAGATTTACAAAAATAAACTCTTCAACGAGTCCAGAAATCACATGATGTCAATAATCCATCATGACCGAGCAGCATCCAAACCCCTCAATATTGGCCCACTTATAATTCCGCATTGTAGTTAAAATCCCAATAAATTTACAATGCATATATATCGAAGATTATCAAGATTAACGTCAAGAGCACACAACACTTCTTATATTGTGGAGACAGTCATCACGCATTATACATTTCATGATTAGAAGCTTGGAACTCACATTACCTTCAGCATGAGCAAATGTTAGATTGTATTTAAACAATAAAAAAAATTTATTCAACGAGAACTTTTAACCAAGCAGAAGGCCACCCAATAACATCTCCACGGTGGAACTCTAACCAGTTAGAGCGTTTTAGTTGGCCTGACTCAATTCTTGGCAGCCTCTATAGAGGAAGCGGGGTAGCAGTATGCAAGGTAGTGAAAGTCCTCTTTGAGCCAAGTAGTGTAAAAACTTTGTGGACAAGTACATCTCTCCAACAAAAGTTAGAGTTCACCCAACAAGAAAAGTTCTAGAGTTAATTGATCAAGTATGCGCAAATGGCAGATATGACTTGTCATCAACAAAATGATGACGCCGAATACGTCTCTAGACTCACAATCCATGATGTATGCAGTGACAATTAAAAAACCACTTGTCCTCATTTCGTACGTGTGATCAGAGAAAGGCGACAAGGCAATCAAACAAGAATTTGGCAAAAAACAATGTTTTAATAAACTAGTCTATGCAACGTTTAACCAATATCATTCGACCAAATAAAAATTAGCATAGGTGCACTGGTCGAAATGGATACACGAGTATGCCCCTTCCAAACGCATCGCTTAACTGCTCTCTTGCTCATGCTTGGCGTGGTCCTCCAATACCAAACGAGCCTCAGCAATCTTATCGCGCAATGCATCCTGCGATTCGATCAAGTGCAAAATATCAGCAACGTCCATATCCAACAACATGCCGGTAATCTTTGGTGCCAAATCCTTCTCTTGTGCTTGTACCAATGGGAACAAACGCTCTCCCAAAACATCTTGTAGCTTGGCCTCGTCCAATTGAGCCAAGTTCTCTAATGTGAATACGTCGTCGTCGCTGGGTTGTTGTGGTGATTGTGGGACGGGTAATTGTTGTTGATTGTGTGGCGTTTGTTCGTTGGGCCTGTTGCGAGTGGCAGCTGTGAACTTGTAGTTTGCGCTTGATCCGCCGCGTGGTGCGTTGCCTCCGCGTGCCATGCCTCCCTGTGGAGCGCCCTGTACCACTTGTGGTCCCTTTTGAACACCGCCGCGTCCTCTTGGAGCTGGACCGCCGCGTCCCAATGCATGAGCATAGTTCATGTTGGGGTTCATGGGTTGTTGGGGTTGACCCATCATGGGTTGTGGGAAACCACGACCTGGTTGTGGGAAGGCCCTTGGACCGCCCTTCATTTGACCTGGTTGTGGGTAGTATCCTTGTGGTGGTCCTTGTGGACGTTGGTTGGGCGCGCCCATGTGGCCCATTGGTGGTCCAAAGTATCCCATGGGTGGTGCGAATCCTGGCATCATTTGTGGGTTGGGCACCGGTCTGCGTGCATATTGTTGTTCCAATTGTTGTTTGCGTTGATCCTTGCGTTGGGCCAGTGCACAGTATAATGGCTTGGTGCCCACCATCTTGTTGCTCATCTCTCCGATGGCCTTTTGAGCATCCTCTGGGTTTTGGAAGCACACGAAACCGAATCCCTTGCTCACGTCCTTATCGTCGCGCATCACCTTGGCGCTGGTGATCTCTCCGAATCCAGCAAATTCCTTCCTTAGCATCTCGTCGTCCACGGTGTCGTCTAGATTCTTGACGTAGACGTTGACTCCCTTGTACTTGTTTAATCTTTCAATCTTTAACTTTTCAAACATGTCGCGTAGTTGTGATTGGCGTTCGGATTTCTTTTGAGCGCGTCCGACGAAAATCTTCTTTCCTGACAATTCAAAGTCCTTCATGCCCTCGACTGCTGCTGCGGCTGCTTCGTGGTCTACAAAATTAATGAATGCGAATCCCTTTGATGCATCGCTTCCCTCCTCGGTCATGACGACTGCTGATTGAATTTCTCCATACTTGACGAAAATGTCCCTTAGCTCTTGTTCAGAAACGCCCTTGTCTAGGTTCTTTACGTATACATTGGTGTAACGGTCGTCGTTGCTGTCTGATTTGAGTCTCTCTGCTCTGCGGATGAAGGGTCCGACGTATACTTGCTTGCCGTTGAGATGCATGTTGTTGACCTTGGCGATGGCTTGTTCGGCGGCCTCTTGTGTCTCGAAATGAACGAAACCGTATCCATTGCTTTGAGTGGTTTCTTCTCCATCAGCACCCTTGACCTTGACGGTCTCCGTCTCAACCTTGCATGAAAGAATGTTTCCAAAAGCACTAAAGGTATCGTACAATGACTTGTTATCGATGGTTGGGTCTAGATTCTTGATGAAGACGTTTCCAATGCCACTCTTTCTGACGCTGGGGTCACGTTGACTCCACATAATACGGATGGGTATGCTGTTCACAGTAGTGTAGTTCAATGTGTCAAGTGCTAACTCTGCATCTGCTGGATTCTGGAAGTTTACGTAGCCGTAGCCAAGGGACTTGCGCGTGATGCTGTCTCTGCACACACGGATGGATGCAATAGGACCGACTTCACGGAATACGTCGAAAAGAAGGGCTTCAGTAACGTCGGCATGTAAATCACCAACGTATAAAGATCCTGAGGAATAAGTGTTGTTCATATTTTTGTTTTTGTAGTTTTCTGATTTTTTTTGTTTTTTCTTATGTGTATGATTATCTGGGTGCTCGTAATGGAAAAATACGAGGTGTGGTTTGCTTTTGCTATTTTTCACAAACTGTTAACTCAACTTTTGTGAAATGATAATAATAGTCAATATCGCGGACCAATACTAAAATAACAATTACAATACAGGTCCCATATGTAGCCTGTTGTTTTTTAAAGAAGAACCCACAGGCAGTTGTTGTGTTGCATGCGGAGAAATACAAAGAAGAATGTTTCAAAGTAAGATAATTTATGTTGTGTGCTCATATGCATTATATTTTTCATTTGTTAGATAACTGATTTGTCTTTTACTCGTGACGTGGCGACCTTCAACGCTGATGGCTGAATGAATGTCAAGTATTTGTTAATGAGCGGGATGATCACCTTCCTAGTCCGTTCCCATGAGGTTCTTTCTTGGTTTTTTATTATTACTTGAATTTCTTACTAATGAAAAAGACTTCCTTGTCACAGTCCTTCGTTCGCCCTGTTATATCTCCAATTCCAACTGCTAAAGATCAAATCGTGTTTAAAGAATTTCTCCGAAAAAGTGTTAGCGTTAGTTTAGTTTGAAATCCTAGACCCCTTTTGTTCCAAAGCTGATGTTGATCAAATTATACGCAACGGAGGCTGGTGTGTTCGTATTAAATAATTTTTAGTATAGTGTGGTAACCCAAACATCCATTGATGTTTTTCTCACGGGCAGAATTTCTGGTAAAAATGGTTGACCAAGATGGATCAAAGGTCATAACAGAAAGTACTAGTAGGTGTATTATCAAACTAAACGCATCATATAAGAAAAGGGAATAATCTTGTATAGAAACACTTTCGTGAGATCAACTTTCAGCAAAAAAAGATGCATCTTGATCTACACCGCATGCAGACAACAAATGAAAAATTACTTTTTGTGTAGATTCATATTGTTAGATTCAAGACTGGTGGAGTATGATTTAAAAGCAACTAAATTAAAATACTTTTTATCAAATACAAAGCAACATATTCGCGACAATTATATACAGTCATTTCCGAGGTAATACAATATTTACAAAATCACGCACCCGCTACTATCTTCATCATATTCGGACGGATATACATGCATGGGGGCTTGTGGAACACTTGGAAAGTGATTTTGTTGTTCAGCCTCTCCCGTCAAAAGTTCAATCTTTTGCTCCAGGGCTTCATTCCTATTCATCAAATGTTTTATACAAGTTTTACAGTCTGTAATTAAGCCTCTAAGTTGGTGAAAAGCACAAATTTCTATGTGGTGCACCATTATGTTTCTCTCACTCACATATGGGCAACCAACCTCATGTGCTGGACAATGTATAACTGCTTTTGAACAAATCATGTTATGCTGAGCGTGTGTTGACAAAGATAATGTGTCACCACAACCTAGGGGGCATACATATCTACATTCTTGTGTGTGTGCTTCGAACTTGTTTCTTCTCATCTTTTCGCCACAATCGTTACATGATACCATCAATTTGTCCAAAATATTTGTGATCATTCTAGAAGCTTCCCTAACATTCCTATTATCTATGCTTGTTCTACACACTGGGCATGTCTTTTCATGTGACATACACTGCTGTATGCATAACTTACAGAACACATGATCGCATGCATCAATAAAAACTGGATTATCCAATACATCGTGACAAACTGCACAAATACATTCTTCGTAGAACCCGTCCTCGCAGTAAGTAAAGCTCATAAAACTTTGACACAAGTTTACAACAAAATCGAATTAAATAGTTACAACGATATCCAAAATACATAGAATGGATCTGTGCATAATTTAAGTTTTTTAGAAGTTGAAGGACGTACTAGAGCACCCTTTGTGGTTATAATTATGTTTTAAGCATATGTGTTACGGAGTTCGATCGTCATAGATCGGATTTTGAATCTCCGATCTGGGTTGATCTCCAACAAAGAAATTCCGTCACCTCAAGTAAAAAAAAATGCTAAAAATTGTCTGCTTGTTGCTCGCCTTGACTGTAATTTGCACTGCACAAAACATCACTGTATCACTATACTATGAATCACATTGCCCAGGATGTCAAAGTTTGATAATAAGCGACCTAACCCGTTTGCAAAATGCAGATGGCGTTAAAGAAATTGTTAATCTTAGACTCATTCCTTATGGAAATGCTAGAGAAAAGGAACAAGGAGGTAAATACGTATTCACATGTCAACATGGAGAAAAAGAATGCGAAGGAAATGCAATTGAGCAGTGCTTGATCACAACATACGGAAACACTTGGTCTGCTTTCGCCGAGATTGTTTGCTTAGAGAAGCAATTTAGGTCCGGAGCGGAAGGAAGTCGCGCACTTTCGTCATGTGTACAAAACAAGGAGTTATTAAATAAAGTGAAGTCATGTGTGACTGGAGACAAAATCAATTCAATTATGCACGAGAACGCACAAGAAACAGCCCAATTGCAACCACCGCACAAGTATGTACCATGGTTGGTAATTGACGGACAACATGTTGAAGATTATGGTGACGATCTTCTCGGATATGTATGCGCTCGCTACAAAGGAACAAAGCCAGCCGGATGCAGAAGAAGCAACAGAGCAAATGTTTGTTTGAACGAATAAAATAATTGAATATTTTTAAACTTTTTGTTCGTTTCTCAGTCAAGAGATGTTTTGAATAAAACCGCGTACTAAGGTTGACCATACATCACTAACAGACTGTGCGCTCAGGCACGCGTGCTGTATAATACAACAAACAACACAAAGAACATTCGGGTAGAGTATTTCAGAAGGGTTTCAAATGCACTCTGCTCAAAACAGAAGAATGTTGTGAAGCACACACAAAAAGCTGAGGGAGAAGAGGGGAAACTGTATTATGCTACTGGTATTATGAGTTGTTACGAGTCTTACCAAAAGGACTTGATTTTTGAGATGAATAAAATTGGATCGGGTCATGGTTGAGTCTTGTTTTCAAAAATCAAGTCTTATATTTTCATTCGGGTAGTATACACAAGACGTTTTATTGAATCAGTATTTCTGCTTTCTTCCTTTTCCACAACCAAAGCATCGCCTGACGGAACTAATCATTCTTCTACACATCAATCCAATACAATTCGTTGTTTTTTTCTTCTCCAAATGGGAGGTCTTCCTTGGTTTCTTTATCTGGTTCAATGATGTATCAACAGAAGAGTTGCCCCGCTCGTTTGTTTTTTTTGGTTCTTCTTCTTTTTCTTCTATATCTTCCACTAGTGGATTAAAAATATTTGCTGTTCTTTTGTCCGGCTTTCCATGATTTGGGACATGAATTTGAACTGGTTTCGAGTTGAGGTTTGCTTCTTGCACTTTGTTGTAATTTTTGATTTCTTTATTCAAATCAGAGACATAATTTTGTAGTGTTGTAGGGTGCTTCAACACGTTGTTGTTTTGATCTGTTACCAAAGGGAAGTTGTATCCTAGATAGCTTGGTATCAGATTACGAAGATCTTCTTTCATCGCACTGTAACCGTAAGTTTTAACATATTCTGAAGAATGTGCACCCACACCGTTTTTTTTGTATGAAACAAATGACAAACTGACGATAGCATTCTTGCTGTCTTTAATCCATTGCTTTGAACAAGTACCACCATTAACAAAATAGAACCCAATGTGAATGTGAGTTGAACTACCACCTATGTACATATGACACCTTCCATCTTTCACACCATCATACCTATCACTGACGTCCACACCGTGATTGTTGTTGATTTCGTACAACTTCGACACATCCAACCTTGTATCGCATAGCACACAAGCAGCAAGCAGCGCGAGAAGTATTAACGTTACCTTCATTTCTTCTTCCTTTGTCTAAGATCTTGTGAACTTGGTTGTCAACTGATTATTTTGATCTGAGTATACATAGCTATATATAATTTTAGGGAAAGCCTTTTTAGGCTCATTGTAAGGACATGGCACTGCTGGATGAAACAAATAACAAACTGACGATTGCATTCTCGCTGTCTTTATGTTTAAACGCCAAAACGGTGTTATTAAGGTCCATTTCGTTAATCATATCTGTATCTCTTTCTTTTCAGTGAAAACGTTTCAAGCCATTGTAATTACATTGATTGGACTTCAGGTTGATCTGGCTTGGTGCACACCATGGAGTTCGTATCAGGGGTTTTTTTGGCCACAATACAGATCACGCTCTCGTTGATCGAGGTTATGCCGAATTTTGTAAAGTACGTACTCTTGGCTTGTATTTTGTACGATGTCGTTCGTTTTCTCAAAAAGAGACCTGGAAGGGGAGATAAGCCCAACCAAGTAAAATCAAGAACTTTAGAAATAGATAGAAAAGTAGAGAAGAGACTCACAGCAGCAAATAAGCCAATACTTACAAGTCCTGTAAAAAACAAGTTATACAAAGAAACCATTTTCTCAGACAGAACTTTGTCTGAGGGGCATTTAGCTGAAATAACAAAAAGAAAATTAAAGAAAAAATCTGCAGAGGATTCAAAATTTTGCACAAACAATACCAATCGTACATATAAACCTAGTCAAGATATGGAATTCCTTCCTGGCCTCCGAAGATTTGGTAATGAATTCAAGTCGACTCAAGCTGGAATATTAATTCCTGCATTCAACACCAAACACCATATCACTGGTGCTCAAATTAAAACTGACCATGGTAATCCAAAATACACTTGGCTAAGTAGTTCTTCGTGCACCGATGGTCTATCAATTCACAATGAATTTGGAGAGCCGCCACTATTTTATTGGGCTGATAGAATTCATGGTACAAACTCCATAAAAAAAAATAATACTATGCTAGTAGAGCTCTTGGAGCACAGAACTGAGATTTACTGGAAAATTCGATATTACATTCAGAGGTTACTGTTATATTTTGACGAGTCATATCATCAAGTCTTTCATGAGGCGCATTATACCTCCTTTTTCAACAAAAAGTTAGGAATGCGCGTTATTGGGCTTTGTGAAGGTGGTTTGAAATCTAAAATTGCGTCAGATGAAATCGAAATACCCTTTATAGCACCTGGAGGATGTGACTTTATGGCCAGTAAAGGCGTTTTTAGAGAGTACCTTACCGATTTATGTAGCGGCGAAAAGAACGAAAGAAAGCAAAGTACAACCTTTTTGCTATTTCCGGATGCTGGTGCCATCATCAGCAAGCACGTCTCAGAATGCAACTGGGATGTTTTGTTTTTTTTAAGTCAATTAGGTTACCATATCAAAGTAGTGTGGTGGGGCCAAGAAACCAAAAAAGATTTAGATGTAGATGAGGTTAATTGGAAGGACCAGTCATTTTTAGAAAGAGTTCAAATAATTGATTTACCTGATTTTTATTGGAAGCATGGATATGAAGTACAGTGTCACATCTCACTTAAGTTTGCCATACGTGATGGGGAGATTGACTACTTGTTTGGATATCATCCAACTTATTTTGAAATTATATGTAAATACCTGTGGAAGATTGTGGTGCTTGTGCTCGGACTGCGATTTTGTTTGTATTTTTGTTTCCGTCTGCTACGCTTCCTGGGAAATCGAAGTCTATCTAGAAAAGAAGATAAGTTAGAAGTTTAAACGGAGTTAATTTCATGTGTATGAAGTCTTTGCTTCTATTAAACTTTGCTTGTCATACTCTGAGTAAAGAAGACCAACCATCAAATTTGCATTATCAATAAAATGAAAAAACAATTAATTTATTAGTCTTTGTGATTCTACACCATATGTAAAGTTCCGCATCAAAACAGCAATGACCGCAATGACTGCCAACAAGAAGGTTACAGCACCACTGGAGACCGTGCTCACAACAACACCAGGGTAAACAGATCCACAAACTTTATCCTCTGCAGCATCCGCAAACTCTCCGATGAAGGCACATCTTCCATTTTCCAAAACACCAACTCTCATCTCCTTCAAAGTATCCAAACTGTTCTTGATGGGAGTCTTGTTGATTGAAAGTAATGCTTTTCTCATTTGTTCTCCGTAACCGACTTTCAATTCGTGTTCGAGGATGGCCAATGCAGCCATTCCATCCAAACTGACTTGTGTAATGTTGCGAATGTCATCTGCAACAATGTCGTTCGATACGGTTAGGTCTTGTAATTTGTTGGTAAATGTTTGGATCGAATTGTAGACGGCAAGCTTGGGTTGTATCTGGTTGTAGTCGTCCACTAGTTGTTGTCGTTGATCCAAAACTCTAGAGTCATCATAAACAGTCTTGTCGAATAACGAAATATTGTAAAGTACAAAAGTCAAATCCAAACGACCCGAAGTGATGGCGTTGACACTGTTGATGAGTCTATCGAACTCTGTAATGTTCAAGTCAGGGTAACGTCTTAGATCCAAAGCAGGAGACACAATGTCGTTGTAGAGATATGTTTGGTAGGAGACACTATCGTTCCTGAGTTGATCCAAATTAGAGTCGAAGGCTGCAGTGAACTTGACGACATTTTCGGAGAATTTCTTGAATAGATTAGCGACGAGTCCAATGTTTGGTAGTTCCTTTGCAACTTTGTTGAATTCAATCTCGAATTCTGGCATGAGGATACTGTTGGTGCGTAAGTCTTCGTAAACGTATAGACTGGCATCTAACGTGGTCTCATTGTTCTTGCACTGTGTAAGCCTTGAGGTCAAGTTGAGCAAGTCAACGAAACGAGGGTTCTCTAGGCGATATTCTTGTGGAATGCGGCTTGGGTCTAAAATGTCATTACCTCCATTGGAACAGTATGGATATGTGGTCATGAGTCCGAAAAGTGAAACTGAAAAGACAAAGATGAAGGCAGGTAAGAATAAACCTGCAATCATGCATGTAGCGTCGCTAATTTGTTTTGGACTTTCTCTCGATGCAACTTTTCTTAACATGATGATTGGTAGCGAGCAGGTACATAATACCATCAAAACACAAATGATGCCAATAATCACTGTTAGTAGCGTCAAGATGTGAGGTATGCTTCTGTCCAAGTGTTGTGTCTTGATCAAACCAGCTCTTGATGATGCTTGTTTCAAGTTTTCTACTATTTGGTTCATGATCTCCAATACCTTGTCTGAGTTGTGAATGGCTTTGCTTGGTACGGCTTCTAATCTATCTCTGTTTAATGTGATCACGTCCAATACTTCTTGCATCTTGACTCCTGCTTGCACGTGGTTGTACCAGAGAGGTTCCATGGACTCACTAGTAACTCTTGCGCTCTGCTCAAGCGTTGTGGAATCAGACACATTGATGGGTAAGTTATATATTTGGGACAAATCAATATCCGTCTGGGAGTTGATGAATTCCGATAAGCTATTGTCTAGTTCTACAAGTCTCTGGGTCGCAAGTGCTAGTGCGCTGGTGCCTGCTTCGGTGTCATCCTTGACCACTCGTAATTGAATGTCAATGGGCTTTTGTGACCTTCTAACTAGTACTGCGAGACCTTGTGAGGTGTTGACCTGATGGTAGAAGGGCCAGTAGGTTTCATTAACTTTTGGCATGGCTTGTACCACGCTGGACACATTGTCTGATAAAAGTCCAAATTGGTCGTGTACTTGATTTGCAGTGGCTGTGGCGCTTTTGGTGATCTTAATGGTTTGAACACTTGAGACGATGTTGGCACCGAGTGTCACTAATGATAAAAGTGACGCTAGAATTACAACTACTAGAAGCGGGACCTGTAGCTCTCTTGTTAGCTTCCTCTTGCGTGCGACAAAGTAGAAGCAAACTAATGCTTCAATTGCGATCACACCAAGAACAAGAAGTACAATTGCTGTCACCGCAGCAAATTGAAGGTAATGTATCCATGAGCATGCATCTCCTGATGTAGGAGCCCAAGATTGTAGGGAAAGGAACGGTGAACACTCCATTTGTTGTGAAATTGAACGTTTAAAATAAAAAAATTTATTGTAATATTGACCTTCAAAACATAATTCCTTTTGGTGATCCTCTCACTCCGCGGAGCTATTGGAGGACGTTGGAAGCAAGGAAAATACTTGCGGCCTTCTTCCTCTAAAGATTAATTTCAAAGCTAATTGTAAGATGCCAAGGACAGCTCCTATAAAATTTGGAACATAAATGTTTGAATCATGTTCGATTATTCCATACATCCACCATGTTAATGAACTTGCAGTCGCAGCTGCAGCTAATGTGGCTGGTATTGAATCTGAATTCTTCTTTACTATGACCTGGCGTAATTGTATTAGGGGTGAACCGATCATTAAAAGTGAAGCGCATGCTGCACAAACTCCAATAAACGACAATACCTTCTTCGACTCATCTGTATATGTGGTGTAGAGAGCGTATCCAAGGGCAGAAATGTAAACTAGCACTGCAACATTACATTGATTTAAGAATTGTTCTCTTCTCTCGGTGACTTGGAAGAAGAGATAATTATAAAATAATGACAAGATGAGACCTAGTCCGTTTATAATTAAAAGTAATCTGTTGTGCATCAACAAACTGTACGTCACCCAAAAGAGACAATTTACAGTCATTGCGACATATTGAAATGCTGTGGAATCACTAACTGCGTCCCCACCGTCTGGGGATTTCTTTTTTTGCTGTTTGATTGCATTTAACTGCCTCCTAAAAACAAAATTTAGACCAGGTATTTGATAAAACGAACCATGGCGATAAAAACAATATAATATTCAGTACTACACCAACAATAGATATGGCCGTGGAGAGGACAATATTTGAACCCACATTCACATCTGACATTATACGGGTTGTCTGAATTTGTTACAAAAATTGTTCGGTGTTGTTACGATTAATACAATACAACTAACCATGTCTAAATGGGGTTTTTATTTAGTCTCAAAGACTTGCACAACTGTACTTTGTCACTCGAGTGACAACTAACCATGTCAAATAGGTTTCCGCAGTCAGATCAATCAACATGTATCAAATGGTAGAACATAGAAACTCCCATATCTTGTAGATCTCCTTTACTCAGATAATATACGTTACACTGTAGTTTGTTTTGTTCTTCTGATCCAGAGAAGTAAGCATTTCTATGAACTTGTCTAG
Organism: Acrasis kona; assembly: GCA_026419775.2. NCBI lineage: Eukaryota > Heterolobosea > Eutetramitea > Acrasida > Acrasidae > Acrasis > Acrasis kona. Next base: position 45,217 of record JAOPGA020001391.1, on the reverse strand, counting down.
ATCTAGCCACTGAATCACCAACATGAGGAATTTTCTCCACGTATGCAGGATGAACACTTGATAAACATGATAAATAAAACTTCTTTATTGGTATTCTTTCTAACATCAACAGCAATAATTACCTCAATTTATACACATCAACGTAAAATGAATCTACACGATCATCAGCTAACAACAAACGCATCAGGTCGCGTCTTTTAAATTGAATTGCTTCTTTCAGTAGTATGTTATTTTTCATACTCGGATCTACATTTCCCTTCTCTATCAAAATTTGTGCTGTATTTACATCATTACGTTTGCATGCGACTAAAAGATCATTAAATGTTGGTTTGACACCCATTCTTAATAAGAACTTGACACTCTTTATAACGGAACAACTCACTGCAAGTTGAAACAAATCTCGAAGTACGTAATTTCGAGTGACTGGAAATAATTCAAAAAGTTTATTAAGAATTTCATTTTGATCTGTGCATGCCGTACGCAATATATCAGGACCATAGTCTACAAAGAATGCATTGTCAACCTCTATCTTGATTATATTAAAAAAAGTAATGTTGTTGTGACGGACGGCAAGTTTGATAGCAATCTTTAGTTCTTCTGTTGAAGATTTGTTCAAGGTTGTTTGTAGGATCATAGCGACCACTTTTGAATCACTGTGGCATGCAGATATGCATAGGGCTATTTCATTATGACTAAAACAACAACTTTTAACTTTTTCCAAAAGTAATTTTATAACATCAAGTGGGGCATTGCGATAAAAACCAAACCATATACAGTCATCACATATTACGTTGAAATTTAACGATCCATCCAATAAAATGTTCCTCAATTTTTGTGCATTATTGTTGTGATGTAAAATGAGCGCTGGTGCGATTATTTGTACATTTCTACTTTCTGTATTTGCGTATAATACTTTCTCAAGAAAGCCATAAAGCTTCTTACGAATGAGACATTGTATCAATTCGTCTTTCTTTTTAAAGTCAGTAAATGCTAAATTATGAGTTGCTGCATTGTATGATTTCCAACAAACAAAAATCGTTTGAAATTGTGTGGCGAGATGTGTGAACCCCAAAATTTCAACCCACACCTCAATGGGCATATCTATTTCCGCACATTTACGCCTTTGATATTCTATAAGAGATTTTCTATGCTCTTGCATCCTCCTCTCCCTCAACTTCTTCTTCAGTCTCGGCATTGTTTGAATTTGATTGTAAATAACATTCAATAAACTCACTGAAGCCATCATGCCAAAGATCAAGACAAATAGAACTAGGGTAATTTCTTACCATATCATTCTTTAACAATAACAGTATCCAAAAGATTTTAATGTTGTGGAGGAAAAGCTAATGGAATTCGAGCAAGAGATGCGTGAAGTCACAGACGAGACTGCAGATAAGCGGAAAGGCGAGGCCAATTGGCCCGTGATGCAAATACATCACAAACGAACCAGATACATTTTTGAATTATACAAGGAGAGGAAAATATCACCCGAGTTATATAAATTCCTCGTGAATGAAAAGTACGCCGACCCAACATTAATTGCCAAATGGAAAAAACGAGGATATGAGAAGTTATGTTGCGTTCAATGTATACAACCCCGTGAACATACATACGGAACAACATGTATTTGCAGAGTTCCTAAAAGTCAACTAGAGGAGAGCAAAATCATACAGTGCAACGCGTGTGGGTGCAGAGGATGTTCATCATCAGATACAAAATAAAAAAAACGTTTAATCATTTTACACGACCAGACGATAAGTTACATAACGACCTGCAGTTTCGCTAGGACGGATAATCTTGACGACTTGACCTCTTTGTAGACCATAATATCTCGCGACTGGATCTGACGACTTAATTCTAGGTAGCTGTGTGTCTCTCAATTTGTACTTTTTAAGCAAATCAGTTTTTTGAGAATCCAATAAAGGTCTGTGCTCTGGTACCAATGTATGCTCTGTAATGTTGATTAAAAGTTCGTTCTCTTTGAATTTTTCAATGATGAATCCATGAGGAACAAGAGCGTCGATAGCGCGTGAGGCCTGTGGTGAAATTTCTTTAGTTGTGTTATTGTCTGGTTGACGAAGAACAAGGATGGCTCTTTTCACATCTGATGATTTCATTTTATCATGGAACCTGGAAAGAACAATGTTAAGAATTGGAATTAAAGGAAGCATTACTTTTCAATGTTTGCTACGCTCAATTTTTTATCTTCAGGGAAGAAAACAAAAATCTGCTCAAACATGTCATCAGCCTTGGCAGTTAACAGTGTTAGCTTTGACCGGCTATTATAATCGTTACAATAACAACAAGAAGAAAATGTTTTACTCTATAGCTTGGTATCTTTGAGCTCCAAGTCCGGGTGTTGAGAACTCCTCTTTAAAGTCTTTAAAACTCTTATCGACATTTTCCAAGTGAATGATATATCCTCTGTCGCGCAGTATTTGTTGTACGGTTTTGCGTACTCTCCAGAGTCTGTATGAATCATCCATCTTTATTTGTCAAGAGCGAGGGAGGGGTGTGAACAGATGATTTCTTGCTCAACAAGTTTGTTGAAACTGAAGAATTAACTGGTTGAGCGTTATAAAGTCTATTTTAATAAAATCGATAAATAGAACACAATGACCGAAACACAACAATCATACAATGGAGTACAGAAGAAATTTGATGGATATGACTACACAATTGATGTTGAAGAGGACGAAACATGGGTTGAATCCGTGGAATACGCTGTTAACGACACGGTTGACGTTATAATTAAGGCATTCGGTGGATTCTTGAAGGGCGGGCAGACTGAAGTAAAGAACGACAAAAGAAAACAAGTTCCAAAAGCAATGGTGGCCATTCATGCCAAAGCTAGAGAAGCCATGTTGGAGCAACAAGAGGGTGTAAAAGAGCAGTTTCAGCCAGAACACACCAATGGAGACGACTCAAAAGCTAAAGAACAAAACGAACACAAGGAACCCAGAAGAAAATCTCCTGAAACACCAAAAGCATCAGAAGATGACCACGACGAAAGAGACAGACAAATCCAAAACAAAGAAAAGGATCCTGAACAACAATTTCAAACAGATTTCATGCAAGAACAAAAGCAACAAATACCTGGTTCAAAAAGATCAACAAACTCTGGAAAGGACAAGGACGCCTACGCAAAAGCAAAAGAAGCATTTTTCAAAAAATAAAAAGTTCATTAAATGTCAAAAGTAACGTGTGCGCTAAACTTGCTAAAGTGTTTTTGATGATCGCCTGGGAACGAGTCCTTTGTCAAATAGTATGGGACTCCATAGTTGACCTCAACCTTGGCCACTCCCAATCCAATCAACAGACCCACTCCGAAACTTGCTTGAGCGTCTTGTATGAATTGTTTTAATGCATCTTCGGTATAGCGTTTAGTGCCTTCTCCTTCCAAATTCACAACATTTCCTGCGTTGATGAACACTTGACCTCTCAGACTGACACCACTCAAAAGTTCGTCTACCTTTTCACTCTTCATTATTAATTTGGCAGCGGCACTCATTGCAAAGTTACCACCCTTTTGTTCAAGTGAAACTCTATCAAAGTCGCCAACACATCTATATCCTCTTACACGCTCAAACAATCGATCGCACAATGAAATGTTTTGATCAGCTGATGTAGGAATAATGTGAGCAAAAGACAAGTCTAAAGCACCAACAAGGAATGTTTTTAATAAAGATTTGTATGCAGAGTAATTGAAACTTGCGAGAGCGTGGTTGACGTTTCCTCCAATGCCAGCAAGAGTTAATTTGGTTCTAAGGTTTGATCCGTTATTTGGCGCCACAAGGTTATCCAAAGTACATAATCTATATTCATGCGTAATACTGCTTTTGAGATCTTCGACTGGTCCAGCAACAGGCCACAAGTGACTTCTCTTGACTTGCTCTGTAACCTCTCCGCCGACTTCATCGGATAATGTAACTGCAGGCTTCTTTGTATCTTTGAGTTGACGTGACTCCAACTGATAGCTGATTTTGTGTCTTTCGTTCAATAAGGAGGCAATCACAAGGGAAGTGAACTATAAAGTGTAATTGAAAATGAAACGAAATGACATACTCTGACAGACATGAATTCAGTAAGACTGTGGGTACCGACTGAAGCACCAATACTTTCGGAACTACTTCTTCCGAACAGTCTGGGAACTACTAAGGAACCACCGAAGACAATGTCATTTAGCCACTGTCTTGATAAGCTTGGTAATTCTCTCCATCTCTTTAGTGACACGTCCGCTACACGGGAATTGATACCTTGGGCTGATAGCGAGAAGGAATCACCGCGTCCTAAAAAGTTTTTTAACCTGAATGCTGCTTTTAGGGGAACTTCTTGTGTTTTTGGATCGTATTCAGCTCCGATAGAATAGTTTTTAGTTGTCTCTTTTTCTTTTACGTTAATAATGACGTTTACATCATCTGAGTTTTGATCCACAGAATCCAAAACGACTTGAATGCCTTCGAAAATCTCCAATTGATTGTTGCGGGTTATTCCATCGTGAATTGCTTCATGTAACTCCTCAATGTTAGTTGCGTCTTTTAATTTGTCGAAGCCACCTAAAAGAGTAGCTTGTTTTGTGCGATTAAGGCCAAAGCAGCTGATACCAGAAACTCTTACTGGTTCACTCTTTTTTATCTTGTGCAACTCTAGTGCATCATACCCAGGCATGTTTATGTCTTTTACAAAAAGTGTTGTGTGAAAATTCCTCTCATGAGAGTCTGAAGATCTAGAAAGAGTGTGATCCAAATAAACGATCATATTACATCAACTATGCGCGATAAATATCAACAAAAATCTATGATGAAGGAATATGTTTATTGATAAAGCTGGCAGCATTCTTTAATGAAAGCTTACCCTCTGGTACATAACTATGAAATAGAGAAAATGCATGGAACATGCCTTCAAAAGGCTCCTCCTCAATCACAACGCCGCATTTTCTTAACTTGTCACACAACAAGAATCCCTCATCATGCAGTCTTTCATGCTTCCCGTACGCAACAAAAGAAGGAGGTAAATGGCTCAAATCAGTGTGAAGAGGTGACAACTTTCGGCTCTCCTCCTTAGTATAAATTTCCAGCTTATCGCCCAAGCGACAGACATTATCACTAAGCACAACATCAACTTTATTACTTTCCTTCCAACTATGAGTTTGAAGTGTCAAATCAACCCATGGTGATAAGAGCACCATACAATCTGGTCTTCTCTCCGTAAATTGTTTATTGTAATTAAGGGCTACTTGAATGGCCAAATTGGCACCAGCACTTTCGCCCATCAACACAATGTTTGTTGAAGGTGGAAATGTTTGCAATAAATAAAAGTAGGATTGTAGTCCTTGTCTTAAAAGTACTTCCGGTAAGTCTGTTTTGTTCATGCTGTAATCAACAAGAAGACAGTCGAGGTTGTTCTCATGTAGCCAAGGAGTTAGGATGTTGACATATGTTCGCGTCTCTCCGCTCATAAATCCACCGCCATGGAAGTACAGTATGCATGTCCTAGCTGTGTTTGATTGTTTTGTGGCGCGAATCAAGTATGTTTCTTCCCGACGGCCAAAGTCATCAAATGATTCTTCATCAAATAAATTTATTTTGTCCACCCTCATGAATTTTCTCGGAACTACATTTGTCGGGTAGCAGAAATGTAGGTTCCAGTCGAAAAGTTCTGCCAATTTGACGCTGAGGTGATGAATCTTCTCGTCCCTTGTTGGTGGTATTGGTTTGTTTAGTTCAGAGTTTCTAATACTGAATTTTGCACCGATGAATTCTGTAAACCGTATCATGTCCATAAATGCTCTTCCCTCTGGTGAAGTTTTAGGTTCATATGGTATGAATCTAAGACCAATACAAAATAGTCCGTAAAAAAAGTCAAATGACTTCTTCAAAATCAGAAATATTATTGCATGTATTATCGATGTGTAGAATCTTATAACTGCACGAGGAATCGTTAACACAGCGACTACCGCTTTGTATATGTCTGCTTCTATTGTTTTCATTTTGGTAACTTGCTAACGGAGCCTTCAACTTGCGCATGTACTATTTATTTACAAATTATTAATATTCCAAATCCCCGCGACGGAATTAGAACTGCGGGTACTAATAAGTTATGTCTTTAGTGGACTCTAAGACCTAATGACTTAAATCCTTAAGTATTTTAAAGAATAATGATGTGATTATGCTCATGATTGGTTTATTACATCACTGAGTGTTCCTAATATCGAACATAAATTTACAATTCTTTATCAAGGAACTGTTCAGAACTTGTCTCAACACCATGAAACACGTGTTTTCATTTTTGTAGGCAACAAACCAATGTTAGCTGTTGCCGTTGTGTTTGTATTTGTCGTAACAACAGTATCCATCCTTACCTCGATACATCATATTGAGGAGGGTCATGTGGGTGTTTATTGGAGGGGTGGAGCACTTCTGAACAAAACAACAGAACCTGGCTATAGACTCAAGATGCCTTTTATAGACCGAGTGGCAAATATCCAAATTACCATGCAAACTGATAGTGTGACCAACATTCCAGTAAGATGAAATTTATACTAATCATCACACTAAAGTGTGGAACAAGCGGCGGTGTGACTGTATATTTTGAAAAAATAGAGGTAGTGAATAGGTTGAAGAAACAGAATGTCCACAACACAATATTAAATTACGGAGAGAATTATGATAAATTATGGATTTATGAAAAAATCCATCACGAAATTAATCAATTCTGTAGTAAACACTCTTTACAACAAGTGTACATTGATTTATTCGACGAATTGGATGAATCATTAATGCAATCACTTCAAGAAGGATGTGACAAGTACGATACCGGAATTGAAAGTAACTCTATCTTTAAATTGTAACTAATACATTTCATATAGTCATCACTGTGAGGGTCACCAAACCAAAAATTCCAGAATTACTTCGTCAAAATTACGAGAAAGTTGAGGCGGAGAAGACCCGCTTAATGGTAGCAGTTCAAACACAAACAGTTGTTGAGAAGGAAGCAGAAACTGAACGCAAAAGAGCAACTATTGAGGCTGAGAAATTAGCACAAGGTAGTTAATTTTGACACACCATGTTGATTAATCAATTGTAGTCTCAAAGATCCAAATTCAACAGCAAGTGTATGAAAAAGATGCAAAGAAGAAAATGTCAGAAATTGAAGACACTATGCATTTGGCAAGGGAAAAATCAAGATCAGATGCAGAATACTGTAAGTACATTTTAAAAGTGTTCATTAACATTTCATTAGATAAACGTACACGTGAAGCGGAAGCTAACGCGAAGATGTTGACACCACAGTACTTGAAGATGATGCTAATCAAATCACTCATGAACAACTCAAAAATCTATTATGGCGACTCTATTCCAAAGATGCTAATCAATCTTGAAGCGAATGAATTGAAAGACTATTTTCAAGCATGATTGAAATGAACATTAAAATTTTCCAATGATTCTTTACACGACTTTGTTTTGGTCCTTATCAATACATATCTACACCACCAGGATTCGTCTACACTCATAGCAGCATTATATTGTTAGGGTAGTTCATGGTGAGATTAAAAATATGTCAATCAGATTATTTTTATAATATTATTCCATTTAGGTAAGTAGTTGTTAGTTCTTTTCCCGCAACGGAACTTTAATCGTTGGTTGGGATTATTTAAAGGCCAACGGATTCACAGTGATGAACAGAAAAAAAAGTAAATAATAAAGCATGCCATCATCATACGTTTACATTGCTGTCATTGCAGTACTCTGTTTAACGGTTGTCTCGTCTTCTCCTTTATTCGTTCACCAGCTGCGCTCCAATAACGCTCTTGGTCCTCGTCGGGAACACGTCTCAACTAACACTGTTACTTCAATAGGGTCCACAGAATTTACCTATGCCAATACAAATGGAACACTAAATTTTTCAGAATCGATAATTCGGAGCACAACATCTCAGGAAATACTTTTAGAATACGCCAAAGTCTTTTTACTTCTTTCGGGGTGGGGATACCTTCTCACCTTCTTCTAGATTTAACCTTTGTTTAGCAAACACAATAGCACGCTAATGTAAAATAAACACCTAAATTATTAGACAAAACTCGAACCTTTATTTTTTCTGGTTTATTCATTCCCTAAATGCCTTAAAACGCAGTAGTGTGGTTCTGTTCAACGCTGTCATCTAGCGTATAAAAAGGAGGTAATAGGTAACTGCGAAGGGTTTATTAAGTTAATTTTTTAATAAAACTCATGCTCTTCAGTTGTCACATCCTTTTCTGGTTGAGTTTCTTTTGTCTTATCCTTTAATTCTCTTCGCTCACTAATATTGTATAATTGCGCTCTTCGTAACAATTTGATAATGTCGGTGTAAATTGGTTCTTCATTTAAATTTTCATCTACTCAGGACTTCATATTATTCGTTATCATCTGAATTGGTTTCTTTTTCATCATGTTCTTCATCGTCTTCGTCATTTCTTGGAAATGTAATCCAAGAGCTCGACATTAATCGTGTTCCTCAGCATGTAGGATTTGGTGTTCAAAAAGTAATTCAGAGTCTTCAACGCCTTCCTCATCTCATCGGCCTACAGTAAGCCATATGAGTTGTAATGGCCAATCAAAATGAGAACCATGGTTGCTTGATCAAGTTATCAAGTGAGACATTCTACAAATGAAAGAGAAAGTGATGCATCCGACAGCAATACAAGAAAAAACTTCAAAATCATTCTACTTACAGGATGCAGAAGAGATTTCCGTAACCTGTTGTGGTGAAATACTATTCAAAAATGTATCTTGAATACATGCGTGCGGACCTTACACTCACCTTACACCTGCAAAGAAGTATAAGGGCTTTCCGTCGAAAGGAATTATCTGTGTATACATTGGTCTTGAATGTATTTCTTCACCGCTTTTAGTGTACAACATGATTACTCTAACATTTTCAAAGATTTGAATTTCTCAATGTTAACATCAAAACAAAGCTAAACTTAGAGTCTATTTTGCCGCTTAATTGTTTAAGTAAGTGATTTGTATTGAATTGTACAATACGTGTTGAGGTGTTAGATCAATTGAACTTAATAATAAGCATGTTATTGAACATGACACGTCCGAACTCAACTCGCCATGTATATAAAAAGAGGATGTGTAATAGATATATGATTCAACAAATATGAACAGCTCAGCCAAACGTCTACTTAAGGATTATAAGGAACTTCAGGCCTCTAATCTTGGGACGATTAGCGCTAAACCAGTTTCAGAACAAAACTTGTATGAATGGCACGCTAACATTCTTGCCCCTGAGGATAATCCTTACCATGGTATTTGTTTGCATCTCGTTCTGCATTTTACCTTGGATTATCCTATGAAACCTCCAACCGTCGAGTTGAAGACCATGATTAGACGACCCCATGTTTATAACTCTTGGTTGTGCCTCGACTTGCTTCAAACCCATTATTCAAGCGAACCGTACTCTGGATGGTCCACCAGCTACTCCATCACCTCAATCTTACTTCAACTCCAATCCTTTTTGCTCGGAAGAGAGGAGTCGGATGTAGAACAAAAAATGTATTGGTTGGCACCCTCGCTAATTAAGGAAGCAATTGATAATTCAAGAGTACATGTTTGCCGTTGTGGACACGATATGCGCAAGAATATAGTACATCCTAAAGGAGAAGACTGGCTAGATTATATACCTGAGGGTTGCACGCTTGCCAAATCAAGTGGAAAGACTAAAGTACATACATCTAATAAACAGAGCGCAAAGTCCTTTAAACGGAAGGCAAAAGCGAAGTTCGCGCTTGATGTGTTACCGGAAGAAGTACTACTCCACATCTTAAAGTATTTGGATGTAGTCGAGGTCAACCGAGTTAGAACGGTATCCAGCAAGTTCAGATCTGCTTCCAACTCTCCAATACTTATGTACAGCACCCAAATGCAATGCTTCCACTCCAAAGTATCGTTTGAAGAAGACATTTTGGGTGTAGGCATTAACATGGAATACACTCCAAAGAAGATCCTACAAAACATCACCTCTCCAATGGACTTGGTATCAAAGTCTGCCTATCAACAGGGACTAAGGAAAGGAGTGTGGGGAGAAACATTCAAGTACTGGATACCCATCTACATTAATAAATCTCATGCAGACACAATGGTCAAGGACGAATTTGAGAAGGCCGTTCAACATTGCTATGACTACGAATTTGTTAGCTATCGTACCTCTCACGTATCTACCTTGTGCCTAGATATTCTCTGCAAGCTCATGAGCAGTATGGTGGTGGAGATTATGAAGGGCAAAGTGCATGCTAGTTTGAGAGCATTAGAATACTATTGTCACTTTCATCGCCTGCTAATACATGCTGTTTTGAAGTACAAGAATCTACAAGGCCAAATTGATAATAAAATAAAACAATTCTTGTCTGATGAGTCATATAGACTCAAATCTGTTGTGCCCAATTTGGGTGAGTTTCTTCCATTGTTATCTGTTTCGAGCTATCATTGGGATGATGTTAAACATATGGTTGTACAAGAAAGCTTGGACAGGAATGCCATGTGGATTTATAAAAAGCACGGTTATAGCGCTACATTAAAAGATCAATGGGAGTGTTCTCAAGTAGGATCTAGGTTGTTGATGTTCCATTCGTACTTTTTGACAAAAGTCGTCCCATATGGTAAACCTCTTAGTGAAATTGCGCTAGCCTACGACATCAGGTACGGACGGCCTACCACCAAGATGCAGAGTGAAATGCAGAACAATATTTTCCACATTCAGTCAATTGACTCTTATCAAGGATATTTAGCATACATGTCTTTGATTGTTAGTGATGTGAGACAACTTCTCATGTTATCCATGGACAACATGTTCAGAAAGAAGTATTTAGTAACTTCTGGCAAAACACACAGACCAAGTGGTGTGAAGAATATTCAGATCAGATCAGCTCTACCATCAAACAATGGTGACAAAGTACCGAAGACTGTGGAGAGTACTCTGAGAACAAGAGAAAGATCCTATCAAGTTAAAGTAGACAAGAATGAAGAAAGGGAGGGAAAAAGCAAGCGTAACTTTAACAGATTTGACGTATTAGTAAATTCAACTGATTAGTAATATTAGGGCTTAATTGTCGGTTGTGTTTGTGTTAAACGGAAATAACTAGGCGTTGTATTTGTAATGTTTTATCGGTAAGTGAGATCTCACTGCTGCCAATAATATCATCTGGCGACGTATTGGACTTCTTAATTATCACATTACAGCATTCCTTAATATTGGTGTGTGCCTGGACATCGATAAATTCGCAGCTAGAGAGACGACTCTTTTCTGTAACAATAGCAGAAAGGAGTTGATAGTCGAATACTCCGACACCACCAGGAATTATTTTTCTATGGTTTGAATGAAAAATTCTTCTTCAATAGTAAGGTTTTGTCTCCCATTTAACATAAAATCTTCGTACCTCTGACATTATACATATGTCAAGCATTTCGTGCTCCAAATGTCTTGGGATGATACAAATGTTGTCAATCAAAGGAAGGTTAGAATACCTGCACTCCAATCATCATTTGTGAGTGTGCGTTGGGATCAGTGTCGATGTTGGGCTCCGAATTAGAGTGAATATAGGTGTTGGAGTTGGAGTCTAGGTAGGTGTTGATGTGTGTTGGCGTGAGATAAAGCATCGCTTGATCATTTTCGAGTTCCTTTCAAGACATGTACAGCTACCAAAAGTACATTCAGAGACGCACAAAGGATTTGATCTATAATACCAATGATGGTATCTTGTACATCGACCAATATGATCCAATCATGCATCCACAATCGAAGCGCAAATATAGAGAAGACCCAGTTGTAGAAGTACCTAAAACTAAACAAGATTTCATAGTCACTTATAATACATCAGATGACGAACAATATTAAAACGGCACGCCATAAAAATTCTAAAAGCAAGTTCGACTAAGATTACAAAAACTTTTGGTTGTACATAACATAAATTTCTTTTATAACATATTCACACCACAGCTTACTGGATATCCCTCCACTGCACATATGAGCCCCAAGAACCCTCCACCACTGATCCCAGACAAAATAACCAGGAGCCCCAGCCCAACACTCCTCTGAAGAGGAGTACCATATGCCAAAGAAGAGGATTGCCACCAAGTCGCCAAAAATGAAAAAGAGTCCAACCAACCTAACCACATCAAAACAGTTCTAATTCCGACCTGAACGAGCGTATCGTAAAGGTCGTGAGACTACCAGTGCAAGGGAGAGGAGTCAAGAAGAGACGTGTAGTGTCCCCCTCACTAGAGCTGTTAAAGTCCCAAACAGCCGAGCACGCTCAGTTCTTAAACAAAAGTTTAAAATTGTGAGGGCATCCACCGCATGACCCACTTGATGTTGGACTCAAACACACTGCTGTCTCTGCCACCCTAAACCCTAATCTCGTGGATCAAATAAACCTATCTTCATCTTCATTCATCTTCACATATTCACACCAACCAAAAGTCGATACACGGAAATCGAGACAAATATAGATATTTAAGTATAGCGCACAAAAAAGACAACGCTAAAATTAAGAACGCAAGTAGGCACTAATAGTTTAAAGATGAAGAATGCAATAGTATCACTATCACATTTACATGATACGAGTACAAATTTTGAAAGTGGTTACACCAGCAGTGATGATTCCAACACCTCTTTTCTTTCTACTAATACAGATGACATTGACACTTTTTTTTTAGAACGAAACAACAGAAGTTTGCCATGCTCAGTGAAAGTGTTGCTAGCGTGCTTCAACGCAAACGAGACGATAGTGGCCCTCCTCTTTGCGTTAATGCAATATTTCAGCGTTATGGGCATAATTAAGGTGAAGAGAAGGAATAGGAGGGTCAATATTCTTGACAGGTCGTTATGTGCACCATTCACAACAGGTCTTCAAGCGGACGGCACCACACATTGGCTACTAAAGCTAAAGCTGTCGAATGCGAACGCAAAGCCTGTGTTTGCCATGCTTGCCTTTGCATCATCGACGCCACACTTTATGGTTCTAAATTTGAAGTCGACAAAGCACCCGACAGTACGACTAACAAACAAGAGAATAGAATTCCCTGACATTCAAATATGGGATAGTGGTTATGTTGTTCCCCCTGGTATGGTCCAAGGTGGAGCTCCTGCTGTTGGATTTTTTGGGAATACCTGCTACGGTGGAAATGTAGCACCGGCAGCAATACCAACATTTGCCGTAGTAAAAGTAGCATATGACATTTTGAGATACAGCAGTGCCCTAATAAAAACAATGAGAGGAGGTCCACTGGGTGGAGTTGCGGTGCCTCCTGCCCCCGCTCCAACGGTTGCATCTACTGATTACATGCTAAACGTGAGGACAGCTGGTGTGGTAGATAACGATTTTGCCGAGTACCAATAAAATTCGGATTGAGTCTTTTCCACTGTCTCGTTGTATTTCCTTCAAAAGTATATTCCTCCATAATTTACAAGCGGTTAATTTCTATCGCGCGACAAGAGACCTCGGGACGATTTGTGAGAAGTCGCGGATTTTGAGAATCTGCAGGTTACAACGACTTTTAGGCTCTCTTAAATGTAATGGATTGTGTTTTTTAAACATCATGTTGTTTCAAAGGAGGAGCGACGGTGTAGCCGTGCGACAAGCCCACTTTTCTTTGTATGGTAGATAGATTGTAGATGGTATTACAGGTATTACATTAATTGTAATGGTTGATATGTTAGTTATGTTTTATGGGATGATAGTAAATGTAAAAAATGACGATGAGATTATGTTGGTTCGGCTCCCAACATTTCTAGACGGTTTGGCTTCCGCAAGCTTTACAAAGTTCGGCTCCCAGTAGCTGTAAAAGTAGACTTACTTGTGTGGTCACATGATAGTGTTGGTAGTGTTCATCTTCTGTAGTAAGTGGTCAACTTCATTTTCATTTTTTAATATAACTTAACCATACATGAAGAGAGGTTCCTCATTGAGCAATGAACTAAACAATGAAGCAGGCAACAAGAGGTTTAAAATCAATACGGATGATGAACAAGAAATGTTAGAGAAAGGAGTTATTGCAAGCAAAAGCAGAAGAAATAAAACAAGTGGAAGAGGCACAGAAAGTGTACTTGCATGTCGCAGAGAACTTGACAGGTAAGAACAAAATCAAATTAGACATTGGCAGAAAAATATATGCAACATCAATAAGAACACTGACTAGTAAAAAAAACAGCTTTTTCACTGGTATGTTTAGTGAACAAATGCAAACAAAACCAGAAGAAGACGGTAGCTACTTTGTGGATAAAGAGTGAACAATGTGAAATGACAATAGTTGACGATGTAGATGCTTTTTTAATTATGCAACTACAAGATGGTCGAATAGTGGGTCAATCAGCTGATAACTCAATAATTAAAATATGGAGATAATAATCCAAATAAAAAAATAATAACAATTTTTCAAATGATGTCGTTTCTTGTAAATGCAACTTCTTGATTGTCCCATCTCATTATAGTACGTACATGATCACCTTCCATACAAACTGTATCAGAGTGATTTCTACTTTGCAATGCCCAACAGTCGGAAAGAAATCAGTCACAGCATCATTTTCATTTGTTGTAATATATTCATTGTTCGGTTGAGTCAATTTCAATGTTTGCAATCAAACCACAAAGACACAAGCATGTATTTACTAGAGTTATTTTCAATCGCAACCGCTTATATACCAAACATTTTGAAATTGGATCAAATGATGGCGTAAAAAATACAGTTGAATTTGTAAATGGATCACAACCCCCACCTGGTTTTAGAATCAAAAGATCTTTAGGTCCTATATCAGCATCACATAGTGCGAGTAATCTAATCATTCTCAAGCTTCTTACAATGCTCGTATTAAACGCCTTTCGTACTATAAATGTTTTTGCCAGAAACTTTCAGTTTACAAGGAGACCAAACAATGAACCTTTAAAAGAGTGCGAATACAAACTTTCAGAGCAATGCCAAAAATTAAATGCTGACTGTGTAATCAATTATGAGGTTACAGAGGATGAGAGCGGTTTGAATTTCTTAGCAACAGGAGAGGCCGTAGAATTAGAGAAGATTTGATGATGATTACTTCCTTCAATGTTTTGGTTAACAATAAAAATGATTGGCGTGACATGATGATCACTTACTTTAAAGCACCCAAACTAACTAATAAAAATAAATGTTTTAATAAGCATATTACTGCTTTAGTTTTACATCCCTAACATCCCTAACTGGCTGCCCCATTATTGACTTTGCATCCCCAATTGCCTTCTTCAACACAATCAACATCTCTTGTTCGACCTTAATTTTGTCCTCAATTAGTGCCATCTCTGCCTTCAACTTGAATAAATTAGCCTCTCTATCGCTCTTCATCGCCTCCAATCTTTCGAGAGTAGCGTTCGTTGCACCTTTTGGTTTGCCCTTAGCATTAAATTCATCATCGGCAGTGGATGTGGATGCCAATTTCTTAGCTTGCTTGGATTTCCTGTTCTTTGGCTTCTTGAGCTCGTAAACGTACTCATTAAACTGTGGGGCGGTAATTTGATCTGACCAGATTAACTTCTTGTCTTGAGCGTTGTAATTGGTCATTTCCTTGATGAAGTTCAGGGCATCAGCGTTGGTTTTGAACACAGCGTCGATATGGTTCCTACCTGCAGTTTTGATGTTTTCGTAGGTGTCCTTAAACTTATCCTCGATAAAATCCGCGATGTTATCTGTCATTGCAAAGTAGTCATCCTCTGATTGGTCGTCTCTTCTGTAGATCTTTCCAATAAACACGGTTCTCACTTTGTCTACTTCCTTCTTATCTGCTCCATCAATCGCCTTTGTGTTGTTCATTTGTTTGATTTTGATTTTAATTCTTTACAGCACATATTTCCCTCTTTTATCTCAACATTTTTTTGAACGTACAACTTCTAGAATTGAAGAATGCATTTTGTGTGGAACTTTTGATGAACTTACAACACTTATTCCGCTAGAACTTACTTTACAATTTTATTCTTTCCTTTTCTACCATCCACACTCTATGCATCGATATTCAAATACACCATAATATCATTTAAACTTGGGTTAATCGAAGATAAAGCTTTATTAACACAATGTTCTTGTGGTTATATTCATTCTATCAGAAAAATCATGTAAATCAAAAATCACAAATTGGTCATTCAAAGAACGAGCCAAGACAATTTTACATTGTTTTGCTATATTCATATGTTTCTGTTGGTAAGTCTCACAACCAACTAGTTGGATGATTTCCTCATAACATTTAAGTCTTTCAGGAAGATCATCATTTGAAATTTTAGTAAAATCTACACTTCTTTCTTCTACCAGATCAAAAGCAACCATTTGTAATTCCTTTTGTGCTTCTCCAATTATAATCTTTTTTCCATCACTTGAAACCAAGAACAAGTCCGTCTCGTGTTGAAATCCCTTAATTTGTTCTGTGATTTGAGAGTACCCATACCTGCGCAAATAATGTACTAACTTCTGTTCAAGTTGTTCGTTTCGTTTTGGGATTATGTCGGTATGTTGCAGTGATGTAGTGGATAACTTGTTAACGTTATTCGTAAGAGTCACCATCAGCTCCTCCAAGTTGTTTAGACCATCAATTTTCTGGAGAGGTATCGGTCTGGATATAAGTGTAACAAACTCTTGAAACTTTGCTTTGACACTCCCAAAGTCAAAAAGATTGTGGATAGCAAGTATCGATACGTTCTGCTGTGATAATGCATGTAAAAAGAACAAAGATTTATTTGTAAGGGCATTGAAACTCACATCCAAATGTTTCATCTTTCCATAATCGTCGCGGTTCATTAAGGTGAAGAGGTAATTGAAGGAAGCGTCGTTCATACCACGGCATCGAAATATGACATTTTCATCTCCTTTTTGTGCTTTCCAATTGGCATCTAATCTTGTTTACTTGAGTGAATATAACACTCAGTCATGTCAAGAATTAGTTTTTAACCCCCTTGGCACAAAAAAACATACATTACAACAATGACTTATTGCACTAAGACCTTACTCAACCCTGGCTGTTGATCGGCATGCGTTCGGATTCAATTATCTATTTAGACATCATCCAATATTTCGATAAAAATCATTTTATTTTTAATCAATTAGATAAGTTATGTAAAATTAGAATTTGCAATCAGATTGCTCAAGCGTGGAATTGTCGATTGTCAATTGTCGATTGTCGATTTCTCCAAGAGCACTTATACGATTTGACACAAAAGTTGATTTTAGAAAAAATGTTGTAAGATACAGTTGACTCACACATAGACTAGACGGGTACATAATTAACCTGTACCCCATACAGCAACTACAATTAAAAGATAACGAGTTTTTATAGAAATAGTGATGAGGAAATATTACATCTAATTTGTATTTCGAACATCGGGTTTCTAATGCGGAGGTTAAAGATTGGTGAGGCAGTAATCAAACTATTCGACAGAGCACGGATAATGCGGCCACCTAAGCCTTTTAGTAGTTGATGCGGTGAGATGCATGTCAATTAACAGTGAGTGAAGAATGGTGCTTGTTAACCGTGCTTATTCATGTGCGGTTTAACGAACCATAACGCAATAAAGAATAACGTTTTTTTGAAAATTGTCAATTAACGAAATATTGGATAAAATTAACTTTCTGGTTGAAAATTGAACGTTCAATTTATTATTTGACCTTGTTCTTTGACTTCCTCTTTTTTGACTTCGTTTTCAACTCTTCTTCCCTCTCTTTACGTAGTATGTCCATTACAGCGTCATTGGTCTTCTTGTACAATGCCCCAGACTTCGATGTGACAACATCAAAAAGTATAATTTTCTCTCTTTGAATAAAAAGAAGCTCGTCGTCAACGTCAATAACAATCTGTGTAGAAGGAGCTTCAAAAGCACCAACAACACGAGCGACTGTATAGAAGGGGTTGATTTCTGTGCGAACCACCACATTTGTCTCTCCCCGAATCAACTCTCTTTTCGTATGATCGTATATGCTCGATTGAGGTTTGGGCTTGTTTGTTATTTGGATAGCTTCATGAACCTCTGGTTCATGCTCTTGAGGTACAACAATGTCTCTATTCTCATGAATGGTTGGTGGGATTGATAGGTCCCCTTCTACAAAGTCTTGATTGGCAAAATTCAAACCTTTGCTTTGAATCAAATCTAAAAACCATGACCTAGCATCTTCGTCTTCTATTTTTGAAAGTAGTGATGTCAATGAGGAAAGGACTTCATCTGTTATTGGCTTTGGTTGCAACAACGAGTATTTAGTTTCAGGTATTGACTTCAACATTGAAATACCATACTTTTTATCACCCATATCATCTACTAACCATTCACTTTTGCTTGCGTTCCTACGACGGCACCACATTCCAACATCACCATTCTCGTTTTTAGTAAACTTGAATGAATTATATTTTGTGTGCTTTTCAATAGTTGCTGTATGTGGGAGAATCCATTTCCTCCAATCAACTACTTGAGTTATCTTGTTGACACTTGGTCTTGTTTCTTCACCTGTATAAATCAAGGGAACCTTTTCCATAAAATCAATAGGACTCAATATTGTTTTTTTATCAAAGTAAGGAGTAATTGGACTGAACATTTGATCAACATCCTCATGAGTATGACCAACAACCAAAAATGAAAATCGGATTTTAACAAACCAACCATAGTGGACAAGGAGAGAAAGAAATGCAAACACATATCTATTTTTGTTGTCACGCCAACAATTATCAGCTTGCAAGTATAATATAGGAGGTAAAGGAGTGTGCTTAGCATAGTCGCATATATGATTAAATAACACAGTTAAATTTAAATTTACGTCATGAGACCAAAGTGGAATTGCAACAAGTAACTCTCTTATATTCTTTCCATGGTTAATTACTCCATGGATTGTATACTTTAATTGATTTTTACCAGAAATACTTTTTAATGCTGGTGTAAAATGTGGAGCGTTTCTTGGTTGAGACCCATCTATTATAATTGACATATATTTGTCAGGATTTCTTCTCGTCTTTTGCCTGCGACTAGCATAATACAACCTTTCTTCTGTATGGTCTTTTGTATGCTCTTTCATTAAAAGTACTATATTTGCCTTCTGTTCTTCTGTATTATTAGGTTTAGCTCTGTCACTTTTCAACTTGATACAAATATCACACTTTCCAAGTCTGCTTGTACTCGGTCGTTTCACATACTTAAATTCGTTATTGATGACACGAATGAATTCGCTTATACTGTACTTCTCTGATACTTTGTAATGATCCATGGCTATAATGTATGAATCATATATTTCTTTCCATGTGCAATAGATAGGAAGGTGGACTTCATTGCTATTAGGCATTGGATCCCCCATTAACTCAACATAAGTTGAGAACCATGAGTGAGCTTCTGTGTATTTTTTTGACTGTCGTTTAGAGCCTTGGTTGCGATGAGGTGAGATAAGTGTACCTGACACAACAGAATTTTTTGCGATACGAAGTTTATGGGGAGTAGTCATATAAATTTCACAAAATGCTTTTTTACATGTTTCAACTCCATTCACATGATAGTTTATTTTGAATACTTTTTGCTTTTTCAAGTTTGATTTGACTTTTAGTGCTCCAGTGATTACTCCAGCAAGATGTTCCGTACGTTGGATTTCATTCTTTTGTGCCATATAACTTCGTGTAGCCATTATATCTTGAAGTGAAAATTTCTCCAAGCATTCATTTCGGCAACACTCTTCCCCAATAATTTTCGCACCTTCTTGCTTGTCAAGAAGTTTTCTGACCTTCTTTGGTATTCGCTCCTCAGCATCCAACAGCTTGCGAGTGGATGGAATGTATTTGGATTTTATTTCACCCTTCTGTTGCTTTGATTGGTACTTCTTTGTGACAGTATATTGAGCAGATTTTATCTTTGACAATAACTCTTCACTTTCATCTTTCGTTATCAAATCTTTGTTGTCAGTTTCTAGGTCAAATACATCAAGCCATTGACCAGTATAATTTGTGGGTGCATTGTTGGACTGTAACTTGTCACTTTGAGTACAGGCACCATTGTTTACTGTAGGAGTGCTGTTTTGTGTGGTTTTGTCGTCCCACCAAGGCATTTCAAATTGATTATAACGAAATATTGGATGAAGCAAAATATTCAACTTTCACCAAATGTTCCCTCTCTTGAAACAGAAAGCGAACCAAAAAAGACCCTACCAAAAGAAAAGTTACCAAAGAAACCTGTAAGAAAGTCTACTAAACAAAAAGATGTAGAACCACGAAGATCAACAAGGAAGAGAAAGGTTGTCGAAGAGGTTGTTGAAGAAATAGAAGAAGTCCCTACCCCAAAACCAAGGAGCAGTAGGAAGCAGACAAAAAAGATCACGCCAGTGCTAAGTGATGAGGAGGTTCCTCCCGTAAACACAATAATTCCCCCAATTATTCCTGCTCCTCCCGCACTCTCTCAAATTGATTTCCAGACCATGATGATTGAGATGGCTAAAGATGTGAGTGGTCTTGTAAAAAAAAGAGAAGCGGACGCAAAAAGGATAGATGAGTTAGAGCAAACAATCCGTGATATGCGAGAAAGGCAGGATGCACCTGCAATTCAACAGGCACCAACAATCCAACAGACACCAGTGTTGCCTCCTAATTTCCGTCCTAACTTTCAAGGTTACGAGAATAACACCGGAAACATAATTGTATTGATTCAGCAACCACAAAATAATAGAGGAAACTTCTATGACAACTTTATCGGTGAAATCCTCAGAAATGCCAATAGATAACTGTGATGCAAAATAAAGATTTATTGTAAAATTAACTTTTTTGTGTATACAAAATCATCCAATATTTCGTTTTAATTGTCAATTCATATAAGTGCTCTTGGACAAATCGACAATTGACGAAAGTTTATTCACTTCCCATCAACCAAATTGTACTTTTACAAAAATATCTTTTTATATAACTTATCATCTATTATATCCAATAGGAGTTTCCTAAGAACTAAGATAGATTTAAGTTGGAGTGATGTCAGAAGCGACAAACAACATGATTGGACATAGCTGATTTATTGATGAAGATTTTATTATAGATTGTTAATCTTTTATAACATAGCAGCAGCTACAGCAGCGGCAACTCCACCTACAGCAATTTTCATTGCACTGTTGGACTCTCTTGCATTGTCATCTCCTGATTCATTTTGAGTTGGGGATTTTGATGATTGAGAGGTTGGTTGCGCGGTGGATGATGAAGTAGTTTGAGGACTGCTTGATGTTTGTGGTGCTTTAGAAGTTGATAAACTGGTTGAGGTTTGTGGTGCACTAGTTGTGGTTAAAGGTGATGAACTACTAGGTGCTTGGGGTGCACTGGTTGTGATTTCGCATCTGTTCGAAATAGCAGTAGAAGATTGAGAGAATCTCTGACCTCCTTTCACAATGGTTTCAATTGTTTGACATTCAGTAGATGAGGAGCTGTAACATGAGAAAATGACATTGTTGACAATATATTGGGCTTGTGAGAATGCGCGAGTCTCGACAAACTCAAAATCTCTGTTATATTGTTTAAATACATGGAATTTACTTCCTAGAGTATTTATGAGATTAGGGTTATAGTAGTCGTTAACAAGACGGTCCAATTGTTGACCACCACCAATGTTAGCAGTCTGAACGAGAGCTCCAGTACTAATATCGTATGCTCTCAACTCCTGACTTGTGGATGAACCATCATATTTTACGATTCTGCCTTGTGGGAAAGAAATCTCAGACCCATAAGAAGTGTAGTTACGTTGAGCACTGTAGCTGCTGAAAGTAGCTGGATCAATGGTTACAAAGTATCTGTATGTGCYATAGTCCAAAATGATTAGACCGTTCGCTTTTGAGTAGAAAACATTGCCGAAACGATTTGTAGGTATTTGTAAAGTCTTCTCTGAGTTGTCCTCAATTCCAATTCTTGTAAGATACCATAGAGCTCCGTCGGTGTGAATGTAGTAGAAAAAGTTCGTCGATGGCTGCAGTTGATCCCTGAGGTACTGCTATGATATCATCAGATGCCTCCTTTACTAGAGTATTAACTCCGGTTGCGAGATTAACCTTATTGATTTTCTTTTGCGTTCTTGTGAAGATGTATCTGCCCAAAGGATCGATAGTGCTTAACGAAGCAGTGTTGAGAGCGGGAGTGATGGGTACACTGCATAATGGGGTCAAATCGTTTAGTTTGAATTTGTTGACGGTTGCACCAGATCCAGGAATGTAGTACATAATGTTACCATCCGAGTTGAGGGAATAAGTATTCAGCAAATCCTGGCCTAAGCATATAGCTATAATACTAGCTATTAGGGTTGCAAGTAGAATGATGCGTTGRTTCATTGCTTTGTTTCAATTTAGTCGGTACCGTAGAATGCGTTAGCGTTTTATACCTGTGCGGTGAAATTCTTTTATTTTTAGGATAAACTTAGAATTCTCCTCACTTGCCAAAGTAGGAGCTAATTATGTTCCTCAATCTATTCCGCCTGTAAAAATAATACATTAATACAAAATGAGAATAGGAAAATCTCGTTTGCTCTCTATTTCCGACAAGATTGTAAATTATAAGGAGTTATTGAAAAAGCCGTGCTCTCATCGGAAACTTCAACATTCCGTTTTTTACAACCTTGGCGCAGCATCATGTTTTGTTAGAATCATCTGGTGTTGAGAAAGCATACATGTTAAAATAATGGTAAACAATCTTTTTTAATAATACTTTTATAATGGAGCTACAACTACAGCCTTAAACAACAATCCAAACATCACATTTGACTGTTGTATTTGAAGCGTACAATGTTAAGATATCAGGTTGAGTTGTATTCTGAACAATGTTGAAGATGATTGTTGGCGAAATGTCTCTACGGTAGAAGAAGTATTGTGCTCTTGACGTCAATCTTGATACTCTTAGGCAGTATGGGCGCTTCTTTTTGTCGCAGCTCTTTAATATCGCTGGGTACATCTGGTAGCATGCAAAGTCATTTATCAAGAGAAGGCGTTCGCATGGTTAAATTGATAAATCACTTTGCACATAGGTGGTCGGGGCATCGGTATCCATAATTATCTCCAGGACAGTAGACTCCTGGTAGGAAGCCTGATTGACCTGGAGGACACATGGTCAGTATAAAACCCTTGGTTTACACCGCTTAACGCGTATAAAAAATGATCAAATCTTTCATACTCGCACTTATACTATTCAATTGCACTGTCAGTTGTTGGTTGTTCTTTCCGCGATTACCAATCTCTGGTTGGGATAAGAACTCTTCACCCAACCTCAATTAATAATTGACATTCAGCCCACATTATTTTAAGAATGTCAAAATGTCAGCTCTTGCACTTTTAAAAATCATCAGTAACATTCAAAAGCGCTAATTAATTTTCATAGGTCATGCACGCAACAAAAGGAGGAACGATCGAAGTCATGGGCCTCATGCAGGGAAAGATCGAGGGCGATACATTTATTGTGCTAGATAGCTTTGCTCTACCAGTTGAAGGTACCGAGACGCGCGTCAATGCCGGAGAAGAGGCAATAGAGTACATGGCCCAGTACATTGGACTTAGCGAAAGAGTCGGAAGAAGCGAAAACGCCTGCGGTTGGTACCACTCCCATCCTGATTATGGATGCTGGCTTTCTGGAATTGACGTCAACACTCAACTCAACAATCAAAAATACCAAGATCCATTCATTGCTGTTGTGATTGATCCCTTAAGAACAGTTGATCAGTGGTGGTGTAGAATAATCTACTTGCATATTGGATGCAAGTTTCATCCGAATACTGTATTTGTTGTCAATTTTGGGCCATGCGTTATGTAAAATCTCACAATAAACGGTGTAGTGATTTACCGAGTAATATAATGTCTAACTATTATTTTGATTATGATGTTCTCGAAATCTTTTTTCAATACAATTAACCAATATGGACACCTTCTCTTGTGTTTATACTTTTGGACAAACGATTGACGACATCAGACGATCGAGCGACATGCTCGACTTCATAACGGAAATACAATAATAAAAATTTTTACAATTCAACATCAATATTGAAAAGTATGAACTCCTGGGAGCTCCTTTTAGGTGAGGGTGCAGGGGCATTCATCGATAAGAGCGTTTTAAACTCGGACGAAGGTGCAAACATTGCATCTGATCTATACCAAGATAAGGATGCACATGTCGGTGAATCACAAAATAAAGCAATCGACGCAGAGGATTTCGAAGATATAGATGAGCTTGCGGACGAAGAGGAACTCTCGGAAACCGAAAAGGATGTTAGCGATGGTTACGATGGAACAGATAACACTTCTGCAAAAGAAGATGACGAAGCGCTAGCAGACCATTACGTTTTATCAAAGTCTGCAGATGGAAAAAACGACCTCCTTCGCTTTACCGAAATATTCGCACCAAAGAAACATTTCATTCCCGGTCTACAACCTCTAATCAAAAGAAGCAAAAAACTTCGAAAAAAAAGAAAACAAATAAAATCAGCACTAACCGAGAGGGATGATGAGGAGCCGGAACTCGTTGATGTACAAATGACAATACCCACAAAAAGACAACAAGAATTGTATATAAAAAGATTGCTTGAAATGAAGAGGGCAGAAGTGAGGAAAGCACAAGAGCTGATCGATGAAGAAATCGACACGTCCACCAAACAAGATAACGAACAACAACTCATCGAAAAACGCATAATCGACATGAACATTTCACATCGAACGGCTTATGCTTTGGTGGATCAAGTCGAGTGGGAAGACGCCATCATTTGGGATCTAAAAAGTACAAAGGACATTCCCTCAAGTCCAGTCCATTCCGACATTGACACCAACATGAGAGATAACAACCTATCGCTCAACAACCAATCAAAATGGGGAGAGCTCGATGGAATGGACAAGGAAGGTCAGTTGGAACAATTAGAGTTGTTAGAAGAATTGGAAAGAAAACGTTTGGAAGAAATCACACAACAACAGGACGCTGCTCTGGCTGCCATTTCCGCCACCGCCGCTGCTAATCCACAACCAACACCGGATCCCGCCAACGATCCAAAATCAGCTCTAGAAGCCAACGAATTAAATCAAGACGATCAAGTCAATCCATTAACGGACCAACCGCCACAAGCAAATGGAAAGAAACCAAGAAGGAAATACACACGTCACAAGAAACGCATGCAGATCCAAGAAGAAGAGAGGAAACTCGTGGCGGAAACGACGGAGAAGAGTGCAGCAAGGAGATATCGCGAACAAGAAGTTGAATTCGACGAAAGCGAGAGAGCGTTGGAAAAAAACATTAATTTGGAACTTTATCGAACCGAGTGGATGGACAGCGTGACATGGGATGATGCCATCGGACCCAAAGTACAACCCAACACCAAATTAATTCTCGACATGAATGATTTGAGATTATTATTCGTTACGCAGGAAAGCGAAAAGAACAAGGAAGCAGAAGAAAAGAAGAAGGAGAACGCAACGGACGCCGCCACCAACGGCACCACCGCCAATCCATCGGCTGCGCCCAATGCTTCGACCAACGGCACCAACCCATCACTAACAGTCACACCGCCCAATGCAACATCCACGGTCGACCCAACCAACAACGATCCAAATCAACCAGCTCCACCAACCGTCACCTTCGAAAAGCAATTGCTCGTCAAGAGCGACAATCCCTACAATCTAAGCATCGATCACGAATACGAAATGATCACGAACAAGGACGAAAATAAGGGACACAAAGCAAGAAGGATCGTGAGACATTCACAACCAGCGCTTCGACTCGACGACGCTTACTTTCCCACTCACGTACCAGTCGAAGATCGAATTCACTTTCACAGGAGCGAACACGTATTCCAACGCAACACCAACCTTCCAATCGTATGGCGCAAGCCAAGAAAAGAAAAAAAGAAACAAAAGGAACATTTCAACATGACCAAAAAAACGGAATTGAGCGCGCACGACCATAGAGTAGTCCTGATGGAATACGTAGAAGAGAGACCGCCAGTTCTCAACCAAATCGGAATGGCCACCATCATTGATAATTACTTTAAAAAGGCACCAGATGACTCTGGTAAAATACCAAAGGTAGACGACGGCATCGTCGATTTGGTAGAATCGCAAGACGAAGTTCCGTTATTCGGTCCGCTCAAAGATGGCGAATTCTTGACGTCATCTTCCAATAACATGTACAGCGCTCAAATTTTTAAGCACCAACCTGCTTATACGGACTTTTTGCTCACCACTCGTAAATCGAACAATGGATCAGAGAAATTTTACATTCGACAAATTCCAATGAACTATACGGTGGGTCACACCCAACCGCACGTCGAAGTATGGGCGCCCAACTCTCGTAGCGCCAATAATTACATCAAGAACAGACTCACGCTCTTCATACATCAAAAATTTAACGAAAGAAGAATGATAGGAAGGAGTCCGAGAGTAAGAATGGACCAAATCAGAGATGCATTTCCGGATTATCCAGACGGTACGATTCGTAAGGAATTGAGAGAGCTGGCGGATTTCAAAAGAGAGGTGAGCGATGGATGTTGGGAAGCAAAGCCAGGAATGCCGATACCCACCACCGATCAACTACAACAGTTGGTCACTCCCGAAATGGTTTGTTTGAACGAAAGCACGGTGGGCGGACAAGCTCGTTTGGATCGTTATGGCGTCACTCAGCTGGCGACCATGGTTGCTTTCAAATTGAGTTTCTCTCAATTGGACGAAGGCAAGGGTCCCATAAGAGACGCCATTCGATTCATCGAAAGAGAGACCATGAATACGCCATGGAGCAAAACAACAAACTTTAATAATGCAAGAGAGGGCAAAGATGGTGCCAAATTACAAATCTTGGGCGTGGTGAATCAAAATTTATCAGCAGATGAAATCGAAAGGTTAGCAAAAGAGACCGAAATGGCGGTGCAGACCGAAACGGACGCCATGCATCCGTCCATGAGCGATCACGAAATGAAACAAATTCTACTAAAATCAAACTTCACAGAGGAGGAGATCAAAATGATGAGCAGGACAGAAAAGAAACAACAAGCGCGTAGACACAAGGACAGCAATGCTCTCGTTAGCGTCAGCAATAAAAAAAATGCGAAGGAAATTGCAAGAAATGTCAAATTTAGACAGGTCCTTCAAGACATTTTTACTCAAGAAGCAAATAAATTAGCATCTGGCATCGAGTATTATGACGATAACGACAATAAGCAAGAAACAGCGTTAGATAGAGCGGCAGCTACCAGCAGAACTGCCGACGAAATCAATCAAGACATTCTGAGAGAAGAAAGCGACGAAGAAGATTTACAAATCACGTCAGAAAAGAATCAAGAAAAGATTCCAAATAACGACGAAGAGGACGTGACCAGTATGTTCGATAATGGTGGAATGTTTAGTACCAAACAAGATGACGATGACGATGATGACAGTGGTTCGGAATCAGATACCGCAAGCGTGACGTCGGAGAGCAAAAAGAAGAACAATCAATCCAACAATCCATCCACTTCCTCGTCAACATCTCAATCAAATGGTAATCAAAGTAACTCTAACGAGAATGTAGAAAAGAAGAAACGAATTTACGTAAAGAAGACAATTGTAAAAAAGGACGAAAATGGAGTGGCGAGACCACACACCGAAATCATAAGGGATCCAATCGCAGTTGCTTTTTATATCAAGGAGAAGGAGAGATTGGAAAAAATGAGACAAGTCAAAACGAATAAGCGAAAACAAAAAATGGGAGGCGAGAATGGATTCGTATGGAGTAGTAACGAACATCGAAAGTTACAGGACATGTTGAGAAGATGGAAAAAATCAAGAGATCAGAATGCAGACGAGAATACTAATAAGAGAAAGAGAAGCGATTTGACGACTGGTAAATACGAGACTAAGAAAGCTGGTCAGAAAAAGGAGAAACCAAAGCGAAGGAGCGCTCCTAGAAAGAAACCAGCTCCTAAACCAGCAACTGCTGCTGATTCATCTGGTGCTGCTTCTTCTACTACTACGAATGGTAGCGCGAGTACCAACCATTCTTCCAAATCGAATATTCCAAACGTAAAGGAATTGTTCGAAGACGAAAGATTGAGCGATGGTGATAGTAATCAATCTTTTACAAAGCTGAAAATTACGTTACCCAACAATGCCTCTTCTGGTGGTAATAAAAAAACAGCAAAGAGAAAATCATCAGGTGCTGTTCCGCCGGATGACGAAGCTGCAGACTATCTTTCTCCAAAACCACAAACGAAACGTAGAAGAAGGACCACTGGTGATGCATTAGCTGGTGTGTTGGGTAAAGTGTTCGATGCGTTGTGGAACAGTAACAGTAGTGTTCCATTTAGAGCGCCAGTCGATACGACTCAGCACAAAGATTACAAAAAAATTGTAACCAATCCAATTGACCTACAGACCATTAAGAGAAAATTAACAAATTTGCAATACCAGGACCAATATGAATTCTTGGCTGATGTTGAGTTGATGGTGGCTAATTGTGCATTGTATTGTAGTAAGACTTATCCTGCATTAGTTTCGGAAGCAGAGTTTTTGTTACATACTTGTAAATATGAATTGGATAGAAATCAAAAGGAAATTAATCAGTTGATGGAGGCGCCCACCCCCACAATGTCTACTCCCTCCAATCAACCACCCTTTTCAGGATTTGAATATGATATGACATAAAATATTCTTGTTTTCTTAAATTTTGTTTTTATTTGTGTTGTGATTATATAATTCCTTTGACAAACAACTGCATCGATTGTTTACAATTGATCATCATTAGACTGTGTATACCTTTGAGATGAACAAATGCTTCATCGGTTATTTGTTTGCAACTTCTTATGTAAAGATTATGTATACCTTTAAGATGAACAAATGCTGCATCGGTTATCTGTTCACAATTGATCATCATTAGACTGTGTATACCTTCGAGGTGAACAAATGCTTCATCGGTTATTTGTTCGCAATATCTCATTTTAAGAGTATGTATACCTTTGAGATGAACAAATGCTGCATCGGTTATTTGTCGGCAATCAAATATGTCGAGAGTGTGTATACCTTCGAGGTGAACAAATGCTGCATCGGTTATTTTTTCGCAATAAGATATGTCGAGAGTATGTATACCTTTGAGATGAACAAATGCTTTATCGGTTATTTTTTTGCAATTAAATATGTTGAGAGTATGTATACCTTCGAGGTGAACAAATGCTTCATCGGTTATTTGTTCGCAATATCTCATTTTAAGAGTATGTATACCTTTCAGATGAACGAATACTTTATCGGTCATTTGTTCGCAATAAGATATTTCGAGAGTATGTATTCCTTTCAGATGAATGAATAATTCACCGGTGATTTTAGAGCGATAACCCAAGCATAAAGTGTGTATTCCCTCAAGACATTCTTTTGGTATGTCTGCATCCTTTATTTCTTCGCGAACACTGTACTTTTTGTATTTATTCGCTATCGGGTTCCTACTATATTTGTTGATATCGGTGCACGTACTACATAACGCAATCCAACTTCTTGTGCACATAAAAGATGCAATATAAAGAAGAATATCCTCACAGTCAAAAACAAAAATCTTGTTCATCTTCACCGGACGAAACTCTTATCTCTCCGCTGAAACGTTTGTTGTTTTTATATGTACTTACTTATATTAAGTTTGAAAACTTGAGTCTTGATAATGTAATCTACTTAGGTTACATAATTTACTTAAGGTAATCTAGTAGTTCTACATCAAAGGCACAAGTAGCAAGTATTCATTATGTTCAATAAGTTGTAGTTGAAAATTTGTCCTGATTTTGATGGTACAAATCAAAGCTGCAATAGGAATAATGACTACATGCTACATTTGAACTTGTGTAATCCTACTTTTACAACAATCCTTATGAATCAAATGGAATAGCTGTTAAATCCTGAAATTATCATCCTCAGTTCCATGTATCACATTTCCTCTGCCCTCAATCCAATCTCATCAATGTAATGTCCAAAATAAGGACGAATAAATGCATCAGAATTAATTGTTCGAACTGAATGCAATACATCAATATGAAAAGCATTAACTAAAAGTAACAGTCGCTGTATGCGAGATTGACTTTTCATACTCTAGTAGGTACATACGGTAAGGGTCGGAGTCCCTAGTAGTATATAAGAAAAGCCAAGCGACAAACTGATTCTCGTGATTTGTCCTTGACAAAACTGTTGAATTACTTTAATCACGATAGCTCGCTTTTAAACATCGTTGCAGTCGTGAATTTCTATGGGATGTGTGAGTTGATGGGAGTTTGTGTGCTCTCTGAATCACGACTCCGTTTTCAATTGTAACTGCCGATGAATTTTGATTTTGATTGCAATGATTGCAGCTCGTTCAAGGCAGTGCTTGTTCAAGGTTAGCAGGCATAAGAATGTGAGCGTACAGATGAGATTGGCATCAAATGTCCCAGAGTCATGGTTAAAGTTGGCAAAAAAAGAATTGAGGGACACACCAATAGAGACCATTTTTCGTAAAACTGAAGATGTAAGAATTTAATGTATTATTGCGCTCACCAAATTTTAAGGGAATAGAAGTTAAACCTGTTTATACAAGTCAGGATTTGGCAAGCAATGTCACTGAGGAGGAATTAAGTTGTGGAACGTTCCCATATACTAGGGGTCCACATGCAACAATGTACACACATAGACCATGGACCGTGAGGCAATATGCCGGGTTCTCAACAGCTCAAGAAAGCAATCAATTCTACAAAAAGGCACTATCTAAGGGTCAAATGGGTCTTTCCGTTGCGTTTGATTTGGCCACTCATAGAGGATATGATTCTGATCACGACCGCGTCAAGGGTGATGTAGGAATGGCAGGTGTAGCTATTGATTCTGTAGAAGACATGAAGATTCTATTTGACGGCATACCTCTAGACAAAATGAGCGTGTCAATGACAATGAACGGTGCCGTATTACCAGTACTTGCCATGTACGTAGTAGCTGCCGAAGAACAAGGAGTCAAACAAGAACTATTAACAGGAACCATCCAAAATGACATTCTCAAAGAGTTCATGGTCAGAAACACTTACATTTATCCACCAGAACCTTCCATGCGCATCATTGGTGACATTATGAGCTACACGTCCAACAACATGCCAAAGTACAATTCCATCTCCATCAGTGGATACCATCTACAAGAAGCAGGTGCCTCAACAGCTCTAGAGTTGGCCTTCACCATAGCCGACGGATTAGAATACGTTCGTTGTGGTGTCAAGGCAGGATGTACAGTCGACCAAGTAGCACCACGTTTTTCATTCTTCTTTGGAATAGGAATGAACTTTTACGTAGAAGTCGCCAAATTAAGAGCCGCAAGAAGACTATGGGCCCATTACATCAAAAATAAATTCACTCCAAAATCAGACAAGAGCTTGATGCTAAGGACACATTGTCAAACCAGCGGTTACTCGCTCACCGAACAAGATCCATACAATAACATCATAAGAACCACCATAGAGGCCATGGCAGCAGCAATGGGCGGCACGCAATCCCTTCACACCAACTCATTCGACGAAGCCATCGGCCTACCCACAGAATTCAGTTCCAGGTTAGCACGCAACACTCAACTCATTCTACAGGAAGAAACGGGAATCACTCATGTGGTGGATCCATGGGGAGGAAGTTACATGATGGAAAAATTAACAAATGATTTGTATCAAGTGGCCGATCAAATCATTCAAGAAGTGGAACAAATGGGAGGAATGACGAAAGCGATCGAAACGGGAATGCCAAAAAACAAAATCGAAGAAGCGGCCACCAGAAAACAAGCAAAGATTGATTCGAGAGCAGAAGTCATTGTGGGAGTCAACAAGTACCAAGTCGCATCCAATCCATCATCATCAACATCATCGAACGACGATCAAGTCGAAGTACTTCAAATCGACAATCAAAAAGTCAGAAATGGACAAATCGAACTTTTGAATCGAATCAGGGAGACCAGAAGCGAAGAACAAGTGGCAGAGTGCTTGACTGCTCTACAAAACGAAGCCACCAGACAACGATCCGATAACGAACCGTTCAATGCAGATACGAATTTAATGGGATTGGCCATTCGTGCAGCAAGGGCCAGATGTACAGTGGGAGAGATTTCTTACGCATTGGAACAAGTGTGGGGCAGACATTCTCCAAACAGTCAAGTCGTGAGCGGCGCCTACATTGGAGCATACGGTCAGGATCATTCGGACATTAGCTCCGTGAGAGAACGAGTGAACGCATTCGCAGATAAGCACGGACGAAGGCCTCGTATATTGGTCTGTAAAATGGGACAGGACGGTCACGATCGGGGGGCAAAGGTCATTAGCAGTGGATTCGCTGATTTGGGATTTGATGTGGATGTGGGTCCGTTGTTCCAAACGCCGAAGGAGGTCGCGAGACAAGCCGTCGATAATGATGTGCATGTGGTCGGCGTGAGTAGTCAAGCTGCTGGTCACAAGACGTTGATTCCTGCATTAATCGAAGAACTTTCGAAACAAGAATTGCATAAGAATGTGTTGGTGATTGCTGGTGGCGTGATTCCTCAACAAGATTATGAAATGTTGTATCAGACTGGTGTTTCGTTGGTGTTTGGTCCTGGCACGAAGATTCCTTCTGCTGCAAATTCTGTTTTGGAGTGTTTGGAAAAGAGATTACAAGAAGCTTAATCATTGGGATAATAAAAATAGATTTATATTAATATCATTTTGATGTATGTGTGGATGATTCCTAATGAACAATAAACTGAGGTGATCATGAGCGGTAGGAATGGGAGTTGAGGTAGGATCAAGTTGTTGATGAACACCGAGTAGATTTCAATTATAATTAGACCATAAAGGTATAGCGTTTCAAATTTGTTGAAAATGTGACCTGATCCAAATCGTGACCAAAATGTAAGTAACATGAAGATGTGAACCAAGAGTAACATCCACCGTATAGGTATCACCATTGGTTGGTATAACAAAGGGAACAGTGAATAACACCCAACAATACTTGCAAACGAGAACCATTTTAACTGAGTTCGACAAAGATTGCTTCCCTTTACAATAAGCAATCCCATTGGAACAAGCATCATAATGACAGCTTTCTCATGTACGTGCCAACCAAACAAGAAGAATGCGAACGAACTATTTACAACACATTCGATCAACGTCCTACCACTATCAGAGCTCCTCTTCTTTTTATATAACACAAGAATACAAGAAATAGTGGCCGTGACACCAGAAAGAATGATTGTAGCACCTGGACTTACTGAAGGTAGAACTGCATGAGATCCTTGATTAAGACCAACTAAACCACCAGAAAAACTTGATGCGCCAATAAATTCCTTCTTTAAAATGACTTTTGCAAATCCAACCAACATTTTATCAACAAAGTTGTAGATTGCCCAAAAGTTCGGTGCCCAATAAGCATGTGTCAATCCTCTCTCAAATGGAAACATTCTACTCAAAATTTGTTTGACCTGCGATGAGATGTGAGGTTTAGGATCTAAAATTTGAGAATATAGGACAAATGGAAGGAAGCTTATTAAGAACACTATAATCACACAGGATCCAAGTTTAAGAAACTTGGACGTTGAAAAATGTTGTTTGTGAATGCAATAGTGGTACAATAAAAACAAAAAATATGCAGGTGCTGCATATAAATAAATGTGCTTAAAGTTTAACAAAATAGCAAACATTATTCCACTCAAAAGTAATTTGTTCTGTTATTGCTGATTTAAAGTATTGAAGTTAAATGTACTTACTTCTTGAGCATAACTTAGAGATAGTATTTGTATTCCAAATAATAGTCCATTGTACTGAAAGTGAATATCTGAGATCGTTATGAGGAAATGCAGTTAGGTTAACTTACTATCAACAATAATCAATGAAGGAGAGCAGAAAGTTATTGCTATGATCCACCAAAACATTGTTTTGGAGATTCCGTTCTTCAGGTGGAAGTGGAAGAATTTGATGAGTGAACTGTAATAAACCAAATCTGAAATTAAAATAACACTAAGTCTTTGGAATAAAATAGTTCTTTCAGATTGATAGTTCACATTTTCTACTTTTAACATCCCATAATCGAACATTGTGGCAATTTGTGATAAAGCATATTCGAACCAAGCAAAAAATGGTGGGTAGTCCAAAGATGCGTTTGGTGACGTCTCGTCAAAATACCATTTTGTTATTGGTAATGAGTGTGTTATGGCAAGCCAGTTTCGATGAACCTCAAAGTCTGTTGAAAAACTATTGTTGTTTAGATAAACACTTCAGAGTACTTACTAAGCGGGTATAAATAAATATTTGAGGCATGCCAAAGATATGAACAGAATAGAATACTCTGAAGACAACTTCATTTCGTGGTTGATCTGCAAACAATGAACCAACACACATATACAGATGAACAGAAAAAGATATCTTTAGAACAATTAGAACGTGGCATTCTCGACACTGTAAATACGTTAAGCGAATTGAATATAATGATTGAAAACTTCACAAGCGATTCGGAGGCGACTTGGTTTTTTAAACTAAATAAACTAGTCGAAAATTATAACGCTGTAAAAAATGTCGGAAGAGCATACGATGTACCTATACCGCCACAAGTTATCGATCATATAGATAATGGCACATCCCCATCTCAATTTATGAGCACTGTTCAACAGTCCGCTATAGAAAGATGTGATGTCATGAATGGTAGGAACGACGTTTTTCAAGTACTACTTGATTCAATCAAACAAGAAATTGGTAATAACGAAGAGTTTGCAGAAGAACTCAAAACATTGTAATAAATATAAAATTAGCTATGCAGTTCTTTGTTTGTCCCAAGTGTTCTTTCCACTGCGAAGTAGAGGTAAGCGTTATTGAGCATCAATTGGAGTGTAAAAGTGATCAAATTCCATTGTTTATATCAAATGAGTTAGGATTGAAGAAAATTAGAGACATTATTGACAGTCATCCTTTATTAAAAGGTATTGTCCATAAAGATGTTGGTGGTTGTAAGAATAGGAACAGAACTCATATGATAACGGACATCAAAAATGTACTTGAAGGATCTCAAATTCACGTCTCAAAACCCATCAAAAGCACAATATCACAAGAGGACACAAATTGGTACACCTATCTTTATTTCAACCTTGACGAGTACGAAAAAAGAACTGGCATGGAAGCGGTAATCAATTCAACAATATACATTGGCAAAGGAGACGATAATAGAATCAAACACCACCGCGACAGCTTCTTAAATTCAAATTCTAGCATGTTGTATGGATGCGTCAGGAACATGTGGAGAAACAAACAAAAATTAGCTTACATTGCTCTCAAGCACAATGAAGAAGTAAAAGCATACCAATTAGAGTCAATCCTAATTTCATACCTGGTCACTAACAATTACAAGCAACTTTTCAAAAAAGACATTCATGATTTTTCCTCAACACATGAAATCCTTATGAACCGTGTACTAGGCCACTCAAACAACGCTGACGATTCAGAACGCGATGAAATAGCCAAAAGAGTGTTTGAGCACATTAAATCTCTCCTACAAGACAACAAAGTAACAATTATAGAAAACAACGCATACGTACCAGAAGAAGTGGAAATCAAAACCGAAACTGAACCAAAGAGAAACACCAAATCAACATACTCCAACCAACCAAGTTCTTCGTTTGACCTAAAGGGAGAGAAATTCCATTACATACAAGAAACAACCAACACTGAAAGTAAAGACCAATGGATCGAATTAAAGCAAAACATTACAGAACCAAAAGACACCACCCATGATCAACATCCTGATGATGGTCATGTGAAGGAGTCAGAATCTCTTCCAACCACAACCACACCTCAACATTTCACTACAATAGAGAATGACGAAAAAGATGAACTCGATGACATTATCCAGTCGGTAAATAACATTTCACTCACTACCAGTCAAAATGATTTCAAACAAACCAAAAACATATCCGTACCGATCTATGGATACAGCCTCACATTTCAACAATTAAATAATGCAGGGTGGAAGAAGTTAAAAAAGATGTGTCCCACTCACATTTACAAGAATAACGAAAATAAGGTTTATGCTACTTTTAGTTCCCCAGAAGACTCACAAAAGGCTTTGGAGCACATGCACGAACATTCACCAACAATAAAAGTATTTTCGTTTAAAGGTGACCCGACAGATACAATCTATGTTTGTAAACGTTCTCATACGACGGTTGATGATGTATATCGAGTGTTTAATCAATACGGAAGAATAAAGTGCATGTCTGTGGTGTTGTCCAAATCCGATGTTTTTTTTGCTTTTGTAAGATATTGTAAGAAATCACACAAGGAATGTGCTGTGAACGGCAATCTACACGTGAAGGATGGATTTAAGGTCAATACATATCAAGAGAAATAATGTTTTGAATAAATGTATTTGTATCTGATTGTAATGAATGCGCAATATTTATAAATATGGTCATCGTCTAATAACTTACAACGGAAACAGTAAACTTTAGCTACCACTTAATGGTACAGAGGGTGATTCTTTTTTTGTTGGTGGGGATTGTATTATGTAACGTGCATCATATAGTTAAGCCCAAAATTAACAACGTCAAATTCGAAGGCTGTAATTCAACAGATTCTTGTAAGATTGTACAATCAAGACAAACCCGTTAACCTCGCAATAGGTACTTTCTCAAAGCGTAAAAATATACTTGGGCATGAATCTATTTCTTTCAAACTCAATCATTTATTGCTACCGAAGAAGGATGGAAAATGCCAAACCGAGATATTGGCCGCAGAGAAACTATTAAGCATGATGGAAATTGAACTATACGCAGCATTAAATATTGATTTGCTTGATGTTCAAAAAGATCTTACATCCCTTGTTAACAATACGTACATAGGCAAAATTAGAATCGATGGAGAGGATCTGACAGAATTGATATTAAAAGAAAAACTATCGGTCACCCTACCCACAAACTTCGAATATTGTCCCGCCCCAACGCCATCACCCGTCACGAAGAAGCCAGAATCACCCGTATACAAAAGTGGTGACTTCTTTTCGGACAGCTTTC
The DNA here is from genome assembly GCA_026419775.2 of Acrasis kona. NCBI lineage: Eukaryota > Heterolobosea > Eutetramitea > Acrasida > Acrasidae > Acrasis > Acrasis kona. Next base: position 8,236 of record JAOPGA020001391.1, on the reverse strand, counting down.
AATTCCATTGAGCTTTTGGTGCTTTCCTCAAATAAAAGTTTTTAATTAATGAGAAGATAAATTTTGTTTTGAATGTATTTATTATATTTTTTAAAAAGAATTTCTTGAAATACAGTCCCTTCATTAATGTTTAAAAGCACACACTAACATAACTTACAGTTTTTGGTTGTAGTTTCGTATGAGAGTAAGCATGTATCGCAGATCAGATTCGCCTAATTTTTGAATCACTTATCATTCTTATATCGAGTCATCATATCTGCTACGACGAAATCACACGTTTTGTGTTGAGAAAAGTCAACCATCCACAAGACATGTCAATCTTACAACATACCACAATAATAATTAACGGTGTTGGATAAATAATAAAGGTTGGACCTGAAATTTACTGGACATGGGATGGGTTTAACCGACCATCTGTAACAAGTAGGTTGCTTGCATGCTGGCTTGAATGTCATTTGTCGTCATGTGTCTCTCATATCAATACTGTGTTGATGTTCTGTCCTCTGCCAAATGTGGTGTCAACATGGCGTGCGTATCGCAAGGTATGTAAACCAGGTTGTTGAAAACTGTGGGAATGCGTGAGGTGGGTCACCAAGCAACGAACACACGGTGCACTATTACTGCGAGGATAGCAGAACTGAGCATGAGATATGAGTACCTTGGCGATGGGTGGTGGACAATCCTTTTACAATTTTTATTTCACATTTATCAACAAGTTGGTGACACGGAACCTTGTTGCAGTGCCCCTCATCAACCATCAAATCAACGCATCATACCGCTTTTATGTAATTGTAGAAATGTCGCCCTAAAAACGTTCAGTTCAACAGATTAACATCACAAACTACTGGAAGTACATAAGAACTGATGAACTGATATCATTCAACTTAGTTATCTTACCTTATATGGTGTTGTTCTAATATCAACATCTTTATAAGTACATGATATTTTTTGGTTGATGTGCCTCCTCACAATTATAAAAGTGCATTTACTCTGTCAATACCACAATAAAAAACAAATGGGTTACTTTAAAAAATCAATTCTTTTGTGTGCACTGGTTGCATGCGTCGTGTGTCAATTGTTAGACCAATCATCTGAGTTTGTGGTTGGAAATGGAGCTGGTTTGTTCTACAAGTTTAACCGCAGCTCTAGAGATGTGAGATGTGTAGATGACTCCGGTGTAGTAGTTAGGTCTATCAACTTACCATTCTTACCAAATTCTGCAGCACTTACTTCAGTGTCCGATGTCGCCGTTATTTCTGGTGTTCAAACCACTACATCTGTGGTCGCAACTGTCAACCTCGCAACCGGCACTATCACGAAATCAATCACTACTACTACTTCTACCAAAGTCATTGCTGTCAAGGATGACTACATTATTATAGCAAACGGGCTATGCTACAGAAGAATGTGCCTCAACACTTTACTAGAGAGCACACGTCAAATTTGTGCACCCATGGAGACTAAATTCTTGGGCTTGATTAGTGGATATCAAGCAGCCGTCACAACCATGGAACAAACGACTAGAATTGGAGTATTTGACATTAGAGGCTTTATTGATGCTAGTTTCTCAAACAGCATGAAGGTCATCCCTGGAGAGTGCAATGGAACTCCATTTTTGGCAAGAAACGGACACATCTACTCGTCCACTACCACTGGTGTCATGCACAAGTATGCCATTACTTCTAATGCATTGAGCGTTGTTAAATCAATCAATTATGGTATCTCTGGTCCTATCAAAGTAGCAACTGACGTTTGTAACAACGACCACATCACTGTTGTGGGAACAAACAATGATAGTTGTGGGGTGTCACAAGTCAGTTTGAGTTCATTTAGCATTTTAGGTAATCCAGTCAACTTTAGAACTAGTATTTTGGGTGCATTTAATAACCCTAACTGGCAGTCAAAATTATTTGGAGCAGTTTCTGGAAGTTCTCTTTTGCTAGGAGGTTTTGGAAACAATGTGTGCGCCATTGGATGTAATAGAGGAGTTGTATGTAATGGAGTTGTCACTAGTTCGAACATAAACCTCTCCCCAAGGTTGAGAACTTGTCCTCTTATCAATCTTGGAATGAATTTGGCTTCGTGCTAAGATGTGGAGAAGAACATTTATTCAAATTTTATCTCTTTTCAATTTTATCTGAATAAATTGTTATTTTGAAGCCAATTTGTAGATTGAAGATCCTTTTGATTTAGTAACCTAATTCTAGGTACAGAATCGGACTAGCTATTACTGGAATAATAGTAGGCATCTGTATGAAGGTTGACAGCAAATTTATGCGTGACTTATGAACCTGCAATGAACATCATAGCATCAGGGCCTTCACTTTGTTTTTGACGCTTGGTTGATTGTAATCTTGATTGTTTGAGCAGTCTTTCAAAAAACAATTCTTGTAGCACCGATCAAAATATAACACAAAATAATCAGAATCATGGAGACTTAGAAGCGAAGCAAGATTCAAACCATGCGACCCAACCATTCGAAAAATTAACAATCCCACATAACTCTAAAACACCATGCTTCAATGGTTCGCCACAAGATCGTATTGGTACGATGGGTGAATGGGAATGCCACCACCTCCGAGAAAACCAAGCAACAGCGGAACTGGTATTGGTGCTGATAAGGAGAGGAAAGTACATGCGAGGTTGAGTATGTTGACGTTGAAAAATAGTACCAGAAGATCCGTACAAGATTTGACACAAGAGGCGGATGTACAAAGAGAGTCCATTATATCAATTAGATTAGAATAAAAATATTTTGAAGTTGATTGCATTGAGAAGTATTTCTTCATGGCAGCAAAATCAGATCCAAAGAAATGAAACATCGTGTGTTGTAAAATGTTGAGAAACCTGATTAGAACATCCATTAGGGTGTCAAATATTCATGCCAAATTTTATTCGTTCGATACTAGAGTGCTAGAGTTGGGGAAATTGAATAGTCTTGCAGTAACATGCCAGCAATTAAAGCAATTTCCAAAGGCAGTGAGCACTTATGAAAAGATGTTGGACATCTCTCCAGACAACGTTCAAGTACACTTAAGCATTGCAACTGTATATCAAGAGATGGGATCAACTTTTTCTCTTAAAGCAATTGATCACCTCAAAAAGGCTATTAGTACCATAGAGAGCAGTGAAGAGCACCGCAACTTTAATTCAGTTCCAATATACATACAGCTATCTAAATTACTTCGCGAAGAAGGCCATCTTCAAGACTCGTCAGATTATGCCCAAAAAGCAACCGAAGAGATCAACAAAGCAATTAAAATACTCTCCGAAGAATGGAAGGCGCTCATTGATCAAGGTCACACAGAAGAGGAAGAAGAAAAACAGTTACAAAAACCATTCACGTATGAAGATGGAACAGATGAAAATCTCGATTACCAAATACCACCTCTTCGTCGGATCAAACAAGAATTAGAACATTATGAATCACTTAAATCTTTAATAAAATAATAACATTCATTTGAAAGACAAGTTGTAAATCTACCAATAATGCTACAATGCCGGAAAGTGTTGAGGCAATATGCGGGTACCGGTGTGTCATCAACTCGACAAGATTATGATCCATTTCGACATTTACGAAAAAATCGATCGCCACCAATTAATATACAGCACAAGACTTAAAGTCATCGGTCGAAACAGGGTGGATGCATCGCAGATTGGGGATACCCTTTCAAGTTGGATAATTTGTCTTTTTCATTAGTATTCTGTGAAAGAATACGGAGAAAATCTACTGATGTGGCAAAACTTTACAAGTTATCCGCCAAAATATGATTGCGAGAGTCTTGAAGACATTCTGCTATCTGAGAGATTCTAAATTAAAGAAGGATTCTCTCCTCCAAAATAAATCTGACATTGAACGCGGTAGGATCGTTGCAATATTTGAAGACGCCTAAAAAGTGTGGAAAGTTATATGCAGATGAATGGATATTTTAAGTAATCATATTAGAAATCAGTTCATAAGTATTATGTGCGTTAATGGTATAGTGGTAGAATGCTAGCCTTCCAAGCTCGCGACACGGGTTCGATTCCCGTTTAACGCATGCAATTCTTTTTAGCATTCCGATTAACTGCATACTAGTTTTGTGCAGTCGAGAGGATTCTTTCATTTTTAACCACAAGAGCGTCGCGCAAGAAACTTGAAAATTACCATGAGTTCGGAGAACAACGAAACAGCTCAAATTTTTTACGTAACTTTTGGTATGGTAGCTTTTGAATATTTGTGCGCCCCAGTTGATGACAAAGGGAGATCTCCATTGTCCATTATAATTCCCAAAATGATAAGTTCAGAAGACCCTTATAATGTTGACTCCACCACTGTAATTAATAATAGCATATATAGTGATAGGGTAGTTATGCCTTTTGAAATACTAATAAAAAGTAGATCAATCGATGCTCTACTAAACTTTATGATTGCTGAAAATCTACGTTGTCTCATGCGTTTTGATACAAAGGGATTTGGTTATTCTGATTTTGAGGTACTTTTGTTCCCTCTGAGCTTAAATGTTTTTCAAAAACTGTGCCGAAGCTGGCGGGTATTTTGTCAAGAATGTGTGGTGAATTTCTCCTCATTCCTTTTACAATATTTATAACGGAACAACATGAAACTGGAGAATATTATTATACACGATGAGTCGGGGTTGAACTTAATGCATATAATGTATGTCCTAAGAAATATTTTGGATACAAAAACAATCTACGCAGCAAATCAGTTTCGTAACATACCCTACTTTGTTGGAATGATTTTTCTTTTATTGAACGGAGAGGGAGGCGGAATACTCACAAGTTTAGTAACCGGGCGTCCCAGCAGTTTTTTATTGGAGGATTATAAATTTGCTTCAATACTATTAGCATGGTTCGTCAACTTGTTAACAAAAACAACTTAAATTTAGGACGTCTTGGTACATTTTGTCAGAGAGTTTGAGAGCAAAGATTTACAACTTGTTCTTCACGCATCCAACTTCCCTTTTGTTTGTTCTTCCGAATGAATTTAGGAGGGCATTGTCTTTGTGCTCGGGTGTTGTTGCATTCCACTTGTTGTTTAAGTCTCATTCATTCAGTCCGTGGTTTTTGGCGGGTCTATCAACAACTTTTGGTGGTCAATTCGTGTTCCCAATTCTTGAAAGAAGATTGTTGCAATTTCACACGCAGTCCCCACATAAGAAGAACGCATTAAGGGATCCATCAAGAGCACTCATAGTCCCATTTCTTTGTTCGGCATTTTACAACTATAGTTTGTTACACCCTGGTCTGATTTCTCCTGAACGCGCTCAGTTTGTGGTGGTTGCAGTTTTCTTGACAATGCCAATATTAGGGTATATAAAGCCACCTGTGGACAAGAAAAAGAAGGACTAATTGTACATTAATTAAATATCGCAATTGTACGCAATGTTACTACTTTCAGATTGTTTGTGTTTTGATATGAAGATATCTGTATTTTTTACGGTGATGGTGATGCGCGTCCAAGAAGTTACCAGGTTCATTCTAAATTGTCAACGTGTCGTTGAGTGTACCGCGTCGTAATTTCTATTCCACTTGATGTAATCAAATTGACAGTTGGCCAACACATAAATCAGACACAAAGCACAATTTTATGGACGTCCTCTTCACAAGGAGTTGTTAGGAAAATCATAACATTTGTTGAAGAAGGTGAAACTATTTAGCATAACGAACTCATAAAGAGTCTGACACACAAGAGAAAAGAAGTACAGTGTCACTGATTGTGAAATATAGAATACATACACGTCTGAGCACGAAAAAGAGGGTGGTGAAAAGAGAAAATTACATTATCAATCATATAGAGACGACATTTGTGGTCAATTAATAGCTATTGGAAATAATTCGTGAGAGTTAACCGCGACGAACACTTTGACCAATGGACACCTATAGGGAGAAGTTGTTTCTAATGGTGCATTCGAAGGATGCAATCCAATGGGATTAGATGCAATAAGGAATTTGGTTTGCAACGTACATCATGGCTCAGAGATAAATTTAAAGTATAACGCCATGGATAAAATGCGTCCATTTGTTATAAATAAACTGTCATGGGTGCCCAAGTGACTTTTCAACATCTTTTTTTCAATTTTTTTCGTTTATATCAGTTGTATGCATCGTTAGGAGACTCAAAAATTTTCCCAGCGTATTTTAATGTGTTTTCTAAGTCAATTTCGGTCAACCCAGAGCCAAATAAATGTGTGGAGTGGTTAAGAGTTAAACTTCTATAAGTTTTCTAAAAACCCAATTTTACTTAACAAAATGCAAGAACCACTTAGTATGCAGAGTTCAATACTAAAGGCAAAATCTGCCAAAGAGAGGATAAAGCAACAAAAAAGTGTTAATGATGTGGATGAGGTGAGTAGATCGCATTTAGTATTTTTAATCAAAACAAAAAAGAATGGATGGTCAATGCTTCATCATGCCTCATCTAGTGGAAAGACTGGCATTGTTTATATGTTGCTGGGTATGGGATGCAATCCTAATTTAAAAAACAAAGTATACTCTTTTAAATAAAAGATCTCACACCGAACAGTTGGGTAAAACGCCGCTGCATTACGCCGCCTCTGGTGGCAATAGCGAAGTATTTGAGGCCCTCGTCACCAAAGGAGCAGATATAGAAATCGAAGATGAGGTTAGTTTGTTAATTTAAGTTATTTGTTGATATTTTATAACAGGAAGGGCTCAATTGTTTAAGAATAGCACAGTTTTATAGCCGTAAGAACATTTTGCAGCTTATTAAAGACATCCAAAGTAAGAAACCTAAAAAACCACTTCCAGTTGAAGTTGAGGTACAACCAACTGATGAAAAAACAAAAACGATTTCTATAGATGATATCACTAATATGATTTTAGACTTGGTTCAAGGACTATCAGCGTCATCAGAGTGCGTTGAGAAATTTAAAGAATATGAAGCTCTTCAAGAAAGCATTAATAACTACGTGAACAATAACAACTATTGCGACAAGGTATTAATACAGAGAAGGGATGTCACTCTAGGAGAATTATCTCAACTAAATCAGTTGTCAGTCAGATATCAAAACGTTACTTTTGATGAGCAAGAATACGACCGATTATGTTTGTCTGTCAAGAAACTAGAAGAACACATCGGTTGGCAAGCTCAAAACAATGTCTATTCAGATCATTTAAAGCGTTACCTCGAAAACATCAATCAACAAAAAACAAAGTTACTTGGACTGCTATCCAAGGTGAAAAAGAGAGATGATGATTACAAGAAGGTTAAGAAGAACATTGAAGAGAAGAATTTGTTACATGATACGGACGCTATACAAAGATTAAAGCAAAAGCTAAAGAAGGAGAGGGACCAGTTCTGTGAAGAATATTGTGCATTGTCTAAAACTTTCGAATTGAGTGATTATCAACTGTTGATTGTTGATTACATCAAGAAGGATCATAAGAAGACGTCAAAATGTGTTATTTGCTTAGATAACCCCGCTACCATGGCATGTGTACCATGTGGCCACAAAGTAGTTTGCAGTAAATGCAAAGTGGAAGGAGTTTGCCCGATTTGTAGGACCAAAGTGGAAATGTGTATCAAGATTTTTGATTAATAAATCAAGCAGTCTGCTTCTCTTGAATTACAACCGATAGCTATTACTCGTTCTATGTGCCTGGTGATTCCCCATAAAACGTATTAATGTTACAGCTTAGACATGGATGAGATTACAAGCAAGAGCGCTGACTTGCATAAAAAATTAATGAGCGTTAGTAATTATCCGCGCTTAAGTGAAGATTTATTTAGCTATTGTAATCGTATTTAATTAATATGGAAAAAGAAATTTTAAAATAGTATTAAATCTATTATTGGAGGTTGGCTTCCTATTTAAACGATCTCAAGATTAGCTATTTCACAAACACAAACACAACAACAAGTTAAATGAGATTCATCCTAGCTATTTTCATTGCTCTTGCGATCATCTTCGCAGTAAATGCTGACTCTTCTCGCCAAAGAAGAAACTCTGATCCCACCACCGCAGCACCAACAACTGCAGCACCAACAACCCACCACCACTACCACCTCACCCCCAGTCCAAGTAACCACAACAGCCGCACCAACCACATGCCCACCATGCCCATGTGGAACCGTTGACGCTAACTTATCAGGTGATAACAATGCTTCACCAGCCAGAAGACAAAGACGTAACGGTGACAACTGCCCAGTTTGCAAGGCCTGCCCAACCACTGCTGCACCAACCACTGCTGCACCAACTACTGCTGCACCAAC
>JAOPGA020001390.1:0-12395 GCA_026419775.2 Acrasis kona | reverse complement strand
CATTTGGTGTGACAGCAACCTTTATTTTTGTTTCCCCCAATTTATCTATAAAGTATTGATTATCTCGCCATGACTCCATTGCTTTCCAGTCGTCTACACCGTTCTGAATTACTACTGGTTTGTTTTGGGATACATAATGAAAGTAAAAGTCATCTGGTGATGGCYTTTTGTTTTATGTAATGTATTACACCTCCATAAATATCACTTTGTTCAAAATTGTATTCCGTTAACACATCCTCAATCTCTTCATTGTATTTCATTGTATTAGCCAACCAGACCTCCCTGAAGAGGGTCTTGGATCTGTGCAGTTCTAGTTGTTCATATAGACTCTTATCTAAAGCTTTCAAAGGACGATCGAAATGTAAATTTTCCTAACTGAACGAAAGTACAATCTAAAAATACTATTTCAATTTGCTATAATTCACAACGAACATTGAATAGAAGAAATCCGTGCTTAGCATCAATATCCCTTCCACAGTAGACTGTATGTTGGTATTACATAATTCAGGTTATAAAAATGTTCAGATTTCATAGGAATATGAGTCAAATCGTAAAATCGTGCTGAGCAACCAAGCTTTGATATTACTAACTCAAGCATTGAGGGCATCTACACTAAATTTTTTAACCCGATGAGATGTGAGCTAGTCGGATTTATATACATTCCAAAGATATCATAAAGATCTTGGCAAGGAGCTGAAGCGGTACTGCGAGAGTCTTCTTGGTAGAGGTTCCAAGGCGAAGACAACAAAGAGAAGGTGTCAGTGGGATTCGGAGAAGGACCATCTATTAATAGGTCTTCCGAAAAGTGAAGTTGTTGGAGTGGCAGTCGCACCCACTCATGATGAGCTCTTGGATCCTCAAGCTGTGTTGCAAAACCTTCAGCAGCGACCAATAAGTGAGGAGAAGGTCACCACTCTCTACTGGTTTGTTTATCCTCGTGTTTCGGAAAGACCAGATATCATCATGAGAGCGCATGAGTCTGTAGGCCATCGTCGTGTTGAAAGCACGGTGTATGAGATCAGAAAGACTTATTTCTGGGATAACATTAATGATAATGTTAAAATGCACCTGAAAACATGCTTCAGCTGCTCAAAACACGGTCGTGGTGGTCACTCTGCTCCACAAAACTGGGCTGTCCCGCTCAAAATGCACATTAGTGAGGGTCCGTATAAAGATCTGTATATGGATTGCACTTTCATGCCACCCTGTACCCGAAACAAGTAATATTAATTTGATTTTTCAATGTATTTTAGCACTTTATTAGGTTCAATGTAATCCTCCACATCATTGACCACTTCACAAAGAAAGCATGGGGGTTCATGTTCAACTCAAAGCATGCGAATAAAATGGTTAGTGCTTTGAAGTCAGTACTTGAAAGAACTCCTGGTCTCGTTATTACAGATGCTGTAATCCACTCGGATAATGGGACTGAATTTAAAAATAAATTTATGACCGTTATGATTACTGGATTGGGGTCGCGACAAGTTTTCAGTGCTGTCTACCACCCGCAAACACAAGGTTTGGTTGAAAAGTTGAATGGTACAATCAAACTCAGTCTCTTGCAAAAGGCTGATGGTGATGGTGCTTGGTCTGTTTGTTATGAACAAGTTCTCATCGACTACAACAACACAAAACATTCCACAATTGAATAGAAATTTTAGAAACCAGGACAGTTTCTTGAACTTGACAAGGAATGTATTATACGTGCATGTTTGACTGCCATTTAGTGTTTGTTCTGCAACAAACCTATCATATACCTCTTTCAAGTTTGTGTTGGCAGGAAGTAGGAGGTCCTTGCCCTTACAGTAAGCACATGGCCAAGGCTCAGGGTCCAACCTGTAGATGAACTGGATTAACTGCTCATTAAACTCTTCCGATTTTGTAATTACAGGTTTCATTCCGCTTCTTCCGTGCGGAGCGGGTTGTGTAACATATTCAACAACAGAATCTGTAGCCATATTGTTGATGCGCTTCCAAACGTATTTTGAAACACGTAACAGCATGTCGTTACCAACACGCAGCCGTTTTTTAATTTTGTCTCTTGGAATCTTCTAACTTGTCATAAATTTGAACATACAAGCTTATTATATGACTTGTTTGGCTTGATACTTTGAATACATCCCATAACAACAATATCACGCTGTTGTCTTGTGAGATTTTTATGAAATTCCATAGCTGTTGGTAAGGCATCTTTGGCAAAATTTTTATAATGAATTGAGATGTTGAATTCATGAATTTCGACATCTTTAACTGATTTGTTAACTGCTAATTTGATGTTCTTAATAACGATCGTTTTAAGATCTGTGGGTGAAAGCTTTTGTGATAATGGAACAATGGCCTTTTGTAACTCTTCTTGAATGACTTTAATAATGTCCTCAAACTCTCGATTGTCAGTCCTATATAATATAGATGAGCATGATAGATAGACGAGTGTTTACTTACATTGAGTGCTGTGTCGTTGATTTAGTTCCCAAATAACTGGAATTGAATTATTTTTTAGTCAACTAATTTTATTGAAGTACAAAAATAAACTAGACCCCATAACACGCAGATACCTAGGGAATCTGGAAACAACTCAATTAGGTAAAGAGAGCAAAATGGTCAACTCTATTGTTTATTTTTAAGGAAGGCAATCCAAACAGAAATGACGCCAACATACACCACGCGCACTATCAAACATGCCATCACAAACATTAGAACAAACACATAGCTTCCAATCATATGACCCCTCTACAAAAAAGTTCAAACACGATAAAACCACCAAGGTTATTAAGAAGAAAAGGTCTCCCAAGATATCAACGCCAAAAGAAGTCATCCCAGGGGACACCATCTTGAAAGCAAGTAAAGAGACCATGGAAACAACCACGGATGTTGAAGAAAAAGAAGACATTCCAGAATTGATACGGAAGTGGAAGTACCATGCAGGAGAGAAAGACGGACAAGAGTTGCTTTGCTTTACACGGGAAGACCTCCAGGCTTGCTTACAATCTGTACTTGAGGTTGGCAGTGGACAAAGAATAAGTGACATGATTTTACACATTCGACAGAAAATGGTTGGTGGAAGAGCAGCAAGGACCTGTAAAAATTATCCGCTTAGTAAATTGTCAGAGGCAGACTTTAAAAGATGGGTTGACAGCTTTCCAGAAGACATCAAAATAAGCCCAACTACAATGTCAAGACCAAGAAGAGAATTATTTGGTAAAAGTGCATCAGATCCAGCAGTTACAATTACTTTGAATAATGCCGATCATTTAAGCCAAGTTCCAAATGCTCCAAAAAATTGGTGGCATTTTTATTGGGATGAAAGAGAAACTGGTGTTAAAAGATACTTTAAACTGAACAAAGCTGTGTTTAGATACAATATAACTCTTCGGTTCCTGTATGTAGATTTTTCTTATAGGGTTTTCCAGCCAACTATTTCTGATGAAGAAGATGATGTGTTCAAGTTTGAATGGGTATCCGTGTAAAATAAATTCAATTGTAATCTTCATCTGTGTTGTTTAAATCTTGTTTGAATCTGGAGATATCTCAAGTTGTTTGTTAGTTTCAGACCGAGGAAGCTGTAGTACTGGTAAAGAGGAAGCAATCCCTGTAGGTTGCACCTCTTATAAAGATGAGGCCACATTTTTTATTGGATGTGCATCTTTGCCCGTCGAACAGATAACAAACTCTGTACAACAGATTGACAATGAGTGTAACCATGATGATAATGAGCAGAAGAAAAAGAGACGCAAGAACAGGAGAACTCGCGGTCAACGTTTCAAAAGTACGTGGAGAAGTACCAAAATCAGTATCAAATGCTCCCACACATTACTCACGACTTCTCGTTGAAAGAAGCCATGGAAAATACCGCAAAGGAGAAGAAGTTAAATCAAGACCCTTTACACTATTTTGAGGACAGTGCGGTGCACGTTGATAACCAAGGAACTTCAGTCTACCTCCATTAGAATATATCATCATGGGTGACACGTTAGTGTACACTGGAAGACTCTACTAAATAGTCTACCTCCATTAGATCATTCATGGGTGACACTTACACAATATAGCCCCACTGGAAGACTTTAGTCTACCTCCTATTAGAGACGAAAGTACAAGTTAAATACATTAACATATATTATCGTGACATTTATTATAACAACATTTAGGTTAAACAGATTGAGCACCCTTGATTACTCTTGGGATAGGATACCCGAAACATTTGAGATCAAGCAAATAAAAGCTAAMGTAATTAACCGATACAAGTTAGATAGCAGGGACAGGCCCTGCACTCAGGTAGCTGTCCGCTACGCCGACATCGACCATCGATTGTTAAGAGACATGAGATGTTGAACGAGAAACTCTCTTCCTCTTCTGAGTACTATCACCACTAGCACGGGATTTTGTTACAACCTTCTTGGATTGTATATGTTTATTACGGTAGGTCCTGTTAATTATGGATTTGTTGGCATCAAATGCCTTCCGTACTAATAGAGGCCTTAATGATACCTCTGGAACTAAATGCACAGGAAATGTTTGGCCCTCAAAATTTAGAATTTCAACATTTCTCTCCGTAAAATTTAAAACATGTTTACCAAGTATGTATGAAAATACATGGTAATTGTTTAATAAGGTAATATTCTCCCCATTGAGTACCTTGATGGCATATTTATTTTATAAGAGCGGACTCTGCTAATTTTGCTTTTGTCCTACTTTTAAATGTCTTGATGAGATAACATCCATTTGGTAGGCCTGTAGGGTTCAAGATGTCCAAACATGAAACTAAACTAGCCCCTCCATCTCGAGGACCATAATATACAAATTGTTGTTTGAGTTCAGTGAACACGGTGCCTAATTTGGCTCCTCCAAAATATAAGATGTTACGCCCAGTTTCATCTTCACCCCAGTACACATAGGTACACCATTTATCCGTTACTGATCGTGTAGGTTTCATACCAATATTCTTGATGACCCAATCAAAACCTTTTGCATCAACTTCTGATATCTCACTCGTTAAATCACCGTTCTTTGTTGACAGCGTTTTACGATCTTCCCTCTCATTAAGAAGAAATAACTTTGGGTTGCTTTGAATGTTGTAAGGGTACCACGTTCGATAATTTACCACACGGTATGCTCTTTCGCTCAGTTCTTTACCGTGTGTAAATATATCCACCAGGGAAAAGCCAGAGAACCCTTGTAAGCCACAAGTCATTGTGGAGGGGAACGACATTAGTTCATACATGTCTAGGTTTGAGATGGTATTGCTGTCGTTGTCTGATGCATGGGACTGTGTTCTCAAGAACAATTATGCCGCCAAACTTGATTTGTCTACTGCATATTATCACATTCCGGTCCACCCAGATTACTGGAAGTACATGGGGTTCTGTGTTGACAATACTTGGTACACGTGGTGTGTTTGTCCCATGGGAACTCGTATGTCAGGCTACGCGTGTCAGACTGTGACCTCCCATCTAGGTGGGTTAGTTTCCTCTGATATTCTTGTCTATATTGATGACTTTTTAGTCCCATCGTTCGATTACAGTCAAGCCGTCGATATGTTGCAAGGATTAATCGCGCTACTCCAAGATTGGAATCTGGACATCAATTTTGACAAGTCCATTCTTGTACCACAAACCGAGATTGAGTTCTTACAGTACCGTCTCGATTTCATTACCGTGCTAGTGGTGATAGTACTCAGAAGAGGAAGAGAGTTTCCCGTTCAACATCTCATCTTTTTTTCCTGTTCGTCCTCACTACACTACCAAGTATTGAAGCTATACCTACCTGCTGGTTTCCATTTCTTTTAATGATTCAAATGTTTAAATTTCAAATTTATTACAATACACATGATTAAATCAATTCCAATCAATTAGGGAGTTGACCAAAATACTCTCATCTCAAATTGCCCTTTTATATCCATTCTTTCTGGTAAAACTCGGTATGTTTAGGAAGTGTCCTGGTTTTTAAAATTTCTATTCAAAAGAGTCCAATTTTTTGTCACTCTCAGCTCTTTGCTCTTGTAGGGTATTCACTGCTTTCTCCAAATTATCGATGGACTTTTCGATTGGGCTTGTGGCGATCGAAATTCTCTCATCAACTATTCTGATGATGTCCCTTTGTAGTTGTTGGGGTAGGGCTCGGCACGAATGATTTGTAAATAATTTGCAAGTAATTTGTCACAAATAATTATTTATTCAAATGCTCCGGTCAAATACTCCGGCCAAATACAAATAAATCAAATACAAATTCAAATATTTGCAAACATTTGAGGCTAGTTTTTATGTTTATAGTGATCTTTCAACAACATCAACCAACGGAATGTTGTAGCACACATTGATTGGCGTCGAATATCCATTATATCACGCCCAGCATTAAACATACGCTCAGCGGAAACAGACGCAGCTGGTATTGCGAGATATCGTCGCGCAACCTTGGACATTACTGGCATAACTGCGGCATTATCTTTCCACCATGATAGAACCCATTTAAAGCCTCCATTTGGATCACCACTGACCACACCTGAGTTGTAGTATCTGTCTACATCAGACAACAATACTCTATTAGCTTTGTTACTTTGAAGCATCATCGCATTTACAGAAAAATCAGAGCTTGGTGGTGTTGGAATGTTCTCTTCTTCATTTTGGACATCGTTGTCAACTTTTAATTTTTCAATTATCTGTTTAACAATGAAGTCAAGATCAGACTTCTGTAAATGGTTTTCTATCCATACAGCCTTGCTTCTTGGGTCTAATGTGGCTGCAATGTAATAGATTAAACTACGGTCCATTAGTGAGTAGTACTTCTGGTACTTCTCAATTGACGCTTTCACTGCTTCTGCAAGAGGTATTGGAACATTTTTGTATTTTTTCTTCCTTTGTAAAATATCATCTAGTAAATCACTCAATTGGTAATAGATAGCAAGTGAGTTGGCGATCTGAGGGCTACTTGAAGACAGGAATTTTGTCATCTGATCCAACTTTTTCAAAACATTGCGGACTTGCTCTAGCTGCATCCAATCACCTTGATTTATTGTCAGATCATCAAGCTCCTCACTCTGTGTGTACTGTACAAGTTCTCTTGGAAATCTCAAAGCGCTATCAATCATATGGTATGTAGAGTTCCAGCGAGTGTGTCGTAATCAATGAACTGTTTCTGTTGATCATTGTTGCATAGACCCAACCATCGCTCGCGTCGCTGTGGAGAGTCCTTGATATGTAGCACAACAGTTCGTACCTTCATGACAAGTCCCAATAATATTGCTTTTTTTGGTGTTATTGGTAGCTGGATTGGACCAGACTTTACTTTCTATGAGCAAGTACTTGAGTTTACTGAACTTAAAGGAAGGCATAGTCGTGCAAACATGGCCGCCAGTGTAATTAACATGTTGAAAGAGCTTAATTTGATATCCAAAGTGTTAACAATCACTGCCGATAATGCAACTAATATGGAGTCACTAGTAAAAGTTCTAAATGCAACACTACGGACGACGTATCGCCAAAATCTACCAGTCTTTGAGGGTGAGGATGGTTACATCCGGTGTGTTGCCCTTAAAGCAGGTGCAAAGGAGGACAGTTATGAGATCCTAGACAAAATGGATGCCAAGCAAAATATTGCTTCATTAAGCTCAATCATCGTTTCGCAAGTTAATTTCTTCTCATGATTTACTTTCGTATTGTTAGTTTTCATTCCTCGTTTTTGTATTTAGTGGAGAGTTTTAGTGTTGCAAAACGAAAGGTGTGAATAAAAAATTTTATTGGCTAAACTTTTTCAAAAGTGCCTCCATGGTTTTGCTAACCGTGACTAAAGAATTTAAGATAATCTTTACATCTTCTCCAGAGATTGAGGCACTCTGCACCACACTTGTATCTGACGCTGGTTCAACAGGCGGTGCAACCTCCATTGGCAGTTCTGACTTTTGCACAGTGCAATTTTTCAAGTCTCGGCCCAATGATACCCTCTTCTCCGCAGCTGCTAGCATCTTTGCTCTCCTTTCCATAGGCGTCAACTCAACCAGTGGTTCTGAAATAGGCTCAATAGCTGATGATCCAGCAGTAAATGTAGCCTCAATAGGTGCTGTAACAACAATAGTAGCAGTAACATCAGCAGTAGGCAAAGGAGGAATTGCGCTTACATGGTCCAAAGGTACAACAAGAGAAGGAGGAGAAACTGTGAGAGCTGTAGCAGAAGTTAAACCTGGAGAATTCAAGTCGACAGACTCTTCAACCTCTTTTTCTAGGTTTATGTCTGAAGTAGAGTCCCCACCAATACCAGCAAAGTCCTCTGTAATATATCCATCATCCTCAGGGGAGTTGTTCCTTGCCTTCTTGCTTGGCCTTGCTTCCTCTGTTTCTTGCCTTGGATCATGCATGCTTCTCCTCCTCAATTCCTGCAGCTCAAGCTGCATTTTTTCATTCTCAAGCCTTTGTCGCTCCCTCCTGAGTTCTCGATCTTGTGCATCCTCATTCTCTATGGCCATCTTCTTAATTCTTGGCTGGCGATTAAACTGCGTAGAGCTAGAAGCAGCGGCCTTTGGGTGCCCTGATGAGCTAACTTGGACAGGTGTTGCCATCTTTTTCTCACGCTTCTTTCCTTTCTTGATATCTAGCTCTTTTGCCAGCACTGATTCCTTATTCTTTAGATCCATTTTGGCTTTTTGGGTTCTCTGCTTAACACCAACTAGAACCTCCGCAACACCCTGCTTGTTACCATCTTTCTCCTCATCACTTGATGTATCACTCAACCTTGCTGTTGGAAGATCATTGTCACTTGTTATTTCCACAATCTCTCTAGTGAACACTTCTCCCTGTAAATATGACGCGTTGAATTCATCAAGGTAGCTTTGGGCGTGGGCTCGGAACCAGTCATCAGTGAGTGGCTCAGAGGTCCTTTTGTTATCATGTGTCCTCTCTTGCTTCTTGTACAGCAGCCCCTGTTTGATCATGTTGCTAATTTTGTCAGCAACCTTTTTGGTTGTTAAAGTGATGAAGAACTTTTCTGTAATTAGTTTAGCAGACCGGATTCCAAGGTAATTGTACGCAAAAGCAATCAATTCTTCTTCACGTTCACTCCAAATTTTTCTCTCTGACATTTGTTTGTGTTTCTTTTTGTTTGTTTTAACACAAAACACACATATTATAGGCAGCTTTTATACCAACGCTTGGTCTGAAAATAGATCTACAATATAAATACTTTCTTACCGTTGAAAGTTTATTTCCTTGGATAGGTTTTTTCAGTGTTTTAGTTCAATAATGGTAGGAGTCTCTTGACTTGTTAGCCTGGTGATCCCCGACCTTGATTCCAAGTGTAACTATTACTCTAGAACAATACAAACAAACATCTATTGTTGAAAATGGTATCAATTGGTATCTGAAGTGACTGTATTTTTATCGTTCATAAAATGTTTATTGACCTGAATTCTATTGTAATGGACAACGAGCAACTCCGTTGTGAAATCCTAACACAATTTGCCAAATTCTTTGGTTCAAGAGGCTCTAGAGTGTTCCAGGAGAATATTGGGACAGCGCCCTCTATTGTAGCGCACCTTTTTGATGTGTTAAATGAGGCAGGGACAACAATCCTTCACTTGTTAATTACGCTTCACTTTTTAAAGCAGTACCCTCAGCAACTAACTGCGTGTGCACTATTCAGAGTGCATATAGACGTTTATAATGAATGTATACGATCAACATTGAGTAATATTGTTGATAGGATTGGACCTGTAGAAGTAAGAAGTACTTTTGTCTTGACCAATTAACAATTAAGATAAGATGGGAGAATCGATTTAACCAGGCTGAGGTTACAGGACTGTTTAGAAACTGCTATATAGTTATGGATGCAACAGAATGCTACATTGAACGCCCACAAGATTATTGAGTCCAAGAGTTATACTATTCATTTAAGAAAAAGGGTCACACAGTCAAGTATCATGTTGTTGTTAACATTACAAATGGACACATCATTGCTGTCTATGGACCTTTTTTAGGAAGGGACCACAACATTACACTTGCCAGAGCTTGGATCAGAGATGAAAGGGCATTGCTTCAACCGAATGAGATAATGCTTGCAGACAAAGGATATGTTGGGTTGCCAAGGTGTATGACTCCTATCAAGAAGAGGCGTGGTCAAGATCTGACGGCAGATGAAATTGCATTTAATGAGGTTATTGGGTCTGTTAGAGTTATTGTAGAGCAGACAATAGGAAGGATAAAGAGGTTCAAATGCCTCAGTACAAAGTGGAGGAATGACAGATCCTTACATTCACTAGCTTTTTACTCTGCTGCTATTATCTGTGCAATAGACCAATCATCACTTTTGAAGACACGTTTGATGTTGAGGCCTCTCGAGTCAAAACCTAGTTCGATCATATGTGCTAAAATGGCAAACGGATTGTCGACCTTGTTCTGAAATTTGGGGATGAAGCATAAACTGTTTGGATGCGACAAAAAGGGTGCAACGAATGATTTAATACTGTTTGTAGATCTGCTAACTAACAGGTGCTTGGGAAGGGTTGTTAAGGATTTCACCTCGTGTAGTAAAGGTTGTTGAACTTATTAAATGTAATCGAGTCTTCGTCGAAATATTGTAGGTTATCTCGACCAAGTGCTGCTTCAAAGATTACTAAAAATAAGTTTTCATTCCTGAAACGACACCGGATCCCTATGTTTTTGATATGATATTGGAATGATTTGTTCCAACTTTTAGTAATGGAACGTTCCCGGATGATTGGTAAGTTAGCAGCATTAATGTGATTTTTTGAATAGAAATCAGCTTTATGGTATAAGGGTGTGTGTTCACTTCAAAACAGACCGCGCATTTATGACCATTCTAGAATTGGAAGTGTCGAACCCTCTTTTATTTTTAGAATTTCCGGAAGTAAGACATTTTGCAAACAAACATTCAGCGAGAATTACATTGAATACGCTAAAGAAAATATGACTTGAAAGAGATTCTGTGCAATAGAGCTCTACATTTGTCCCAGGATGTTACATCAACAGAGCAAGTTGTAATAAAGCCTGTGATTCAGAACACCATGGAACAAGAATGCATTTAATATAATTTTTATATCTTTATTTATATTTAAATTTTTTAATTTATAAATATTATTATTTTTTTAATTATATAATTTATATATTATTTAATTTATATTAATCTAATTATGTAAATCTGTATATTTTTTTTCTAATAAATTTTTTTTTAAAATATCCAATAATAATTGAGGTAAACGATTATAAATGGCGCCAAAACAATTTTGCAACACAACCAAATAAATTTAACATGAACCTGAACATCATTCCTGGAGTCGCACCACTGAATCTACCTGCAAATCCTCTAGCACCCACAGTCGCGGAGATTGTATACACAAAAGAATACACCCGCCGTGCACTACACTCAAAAGAATTGGGACAGGATGTTTCGATAGACGGCCTTGGAAACTTAGTAGCCCATGAATTCAGACTTTTAAATGGGTTTGTCATGGGGAACTTAGTGCCTGCACCTGCACCTGGAGGAGAACTTGCACCTGCTTGGGCAATAAGGTTGGAAAACAACTTGAACAACAACGTGAACAACCAAATTCTTGCGTTACAAAATAATATGAACCACCAAATTCAAGCACTACAACGAGATCTAAGGGTAATGGAGTTTAACAGGAATGCAAGATATTCCAACTCCATTTCTGGTTACTCCGAACCTCTGACGCCACTTGTAAATGCGAACGAGGTCGCGCCTGCAAACTTTCCATTGAATAAGGAGCACTTGGATGGCTCGTCAAATAACTTTCTACAAAATATGTCCGCCTTCTACAATTACCCATTCAATGGAAGTTTGCGAGTTAAAAGGGTCTTTTTTAGAAGGTTTATTAACGCAATTTAAGGAAAGATCTACGTATGTTCTGTGTCGCTTCTGTCACTTGCGAAGTTGATGTATGTATTTATATATAAACTTTTTTAGTAATCTGCCTTGACTCTGTTTCTTACAACCCAGTATCAATAACACTAGCACATCTTATGCAAAATATCATACTCAATGTTATGTAGTATGGATGTCTGCTGCTCTTGACCCTCTGATTGCTTCGCCTTCACATTTCTCTTTGGAGTTGCCGACTTGACTCTTTTTCTATTATCTCGAAAACTACCCGGGTAATCTTCCTCTTTCTTTTTAGGATGTTGCTTCGAAAAATGTCCACGTAACTTGCTTAGTCTAGAATATTGCTTCTCGCATACGGGGCATACTTTATAACCTTGCTTTATTTTAGGAGACATTGATTGATCCAGTAAAGACTGTTGAATGGGAGACGATGGCTCATTTTGACCGGAAGGTGCTGTATGTGATTGCCGAGTTGGTGTTAAGGGTGGGTATGTCATCTCAGATCAATTGAATTTTGAAAGTTGAATGAAAGTTGAAAGGCATCCTTATTTAGG
>JAOPGA020001389.1:0-58740 GCA_026419775.2 Acrasis kona | reverse complement strand
ACCAGCCTTCTGATTTGTGATAAATTAACAACATTCATCGTTTTAGATGGTGTTGATCTATTCACAGGATATTTTCCAAGACTATGAACACCAATTTTATCATACAACCTCACTACAGCAAAACCGTACTCGTTAATGAGTACAAACGCTTCTAATTGAGCGATTTGTAGTTCGTCCTCAAACATTACTTCAGTATTATATGAGAACTTCACATTGGTTTTGTAACGAACTGTGTGATACATAATTCCATTAATCGACGCCCTTATGTAACACTGAACTTGGTCTGGATCAACGTCTTCAAAAAGAGATTTTATCTGTCTCTCATTAAGAATTGGCCTCAATGTTGGTCGTCCAAAAAATCTAGCATCTGTTTTGGTGTTAACAGCATCCATTACTCTAACAAAACATGAAGAAGATTTGCGTGTTAACATTGTCACTGGTGACGTCTTCAATTCAGACGCATGGATAACAAATGCATCTAATAACGTATGCACATGAAGATAATGCATCAAACTCTTATCGATAAGAGCACCTCTACCATGTCCGGAATGCCTCAGAAAAGAAAGCAGATTTTCTACAACAAAACACCAGTTATTCCTCATTGGACCTGTATTCTTGATCATGGCTGGTATGTGTTTAAGGAAATGAACCTTGTATGTGACATTCTTCTCATCAAAAGTATCAGCAAAATCTTGCTCCAACTCATCACATAGAACAGTAATTAAAGCCATGTTATCAGCGTTGATAGTTGGAAGTTGTAATAGCGTTGAAAGTTTTGACAATTTATCAAAAAATAAGAATACGTTGTCGGACACTTCTTTACAATTGCATAAAAGTGGTATCATATACAGAGTACAGAACAGTTTGTTCTCTGCCGCTTTAAACTTGGACATCTTGTCAAGAGGGCGGTAGGTGCGAGTGAAGTCATGAGTCAGATCAACTCGAAAGTCATTTGAAGCTTGTATGATCTCCTCTTTAAATTTGCTGTTCTGCTGGAATGCCAAATTTAATGCCTGGCTGAATATCCCTCCAACATAGAAAGTGTGCATTAGATCAATAGTACTGCATTTTATGTACTCATAGCCTTCTATAACCGAGAATATAGGAATGCGTTTAACTCCATTTACCATGACCTCTGTTTGCGATGCCTCAACACCATCAGCAATATGATTGATATGCGTCCGTTCCGCTCCAACATCAACGTGCCAGTGTGTTTTGGATTTGTTTCTTTGTCTCTTATCTTTTCCATTTTGAACGGAAGTCATTTTACAATAGCCAAGGTAACACCCATATATTGACTTACATAGTTCTTGCGCTAGAGATTTGCTTTTGGCATCTAAATCACTGTCTACTGAGATGATGTCGAATCGGATCTTGATTACCTCTTTGTTGTAGACGCTGTATATTGGAACCAATCTTTTTCGAACGAAATTGAGCTCATGGCATAAGGGAGTGAGGATACCATCAATACATTTAGCCTTTTCTGGAAAGGTCTTAAGACATGTTGGTATGAGATATTTTGGTAGTTCGCGCATGTTTGTTGGAATGCTAAGAACCCTGATCAATATAGGCCAGCAATCCTTAACTGTAGACTTTGACATGGCCAGTCCGTCAAAAGCCATACTGACAAAAACAATAATTTGATAAAATATATCTGAGGAATATCCCCCAATGATCTTCCTTGACTCAACGCCATCATACCAGTCTCTAATCACGGAACTGTCCTCCTCTATATCCTTCAACATCTTCTCCCTAAAGGAATGGATAGACTTCGCAAAATTCTCATCTCCTGACATCAATATTGAGAATACATTGGTGAAAGGTGTGTACAGCATAATACTCTTATCTCCGTCGTGTTTGCATGCTGGACAAACAGTTTCTTTGCTCACAGTTTTAGTCCACGTGTATCTTTGACAAATACAAGTGCTGAGTTCAAACGTTTTCAAGCCAAACTCCTTCATCTTCTTTTTGATGGTGTCCATCTTGAGCGGTACCCTCAGTCCAAGCGAATGAAGCAGCAGCAACATTGATTCAACAACAGGATCACATACACGGTGCTTCCTCTGAAGCGCAAGAAGAAAGAGCACAAGATGAATCATTGTAACTTTGTTTAGCACAGTTCTCTTCCAAAACTTGGATAGTTTGTGCTGTGTCTTATGTGTATTTTTAAAGTAGTCTTCAAAAAAGAACTCCCATTCCTCTTTATGCTCTCGTGGGTCGAAATTGTCGAATATTTCATCATTGTCCTGTTCTTCATGATAAAGTTCATCGTCATCATCAAATCGCAAAAACATTTCATCTTCTTCATCCTCATCTTCTTCGTCGTCTTCGTCGTCTTCAAAAGCATCCTCATCATCCACATTTTCATCAACACCAAAATTGGGGAGAACATTGTTCTGTTCGTTCTCGTCTTCGTCTTTGGATTCAAACCCTCCAATCTCGTTGTGAATGTTTTGTTCGCATTCAATTAATTGATTGTTGAGAGCATCTTGTTGTTGCTTTAGCGTTCTGTGCCTAGTATGTTGTCTTGGACACTACTTTGTTGGTTAGTGAGCTCCTGTACTCTCCGGCAACAGATACACCTGGCATTTTTTTGTTTATCTCAAGTTCATAATTTTGTAATTCTAGTTCTCGTTGACCAAAATTAATAATCACCCAAACGATGGAAGAACGGAACAGATAAATAGCCATTGGTTTTTCTTCTAAGGTAAAAAATCAAACAAATGGCAGAACTCATCACTAYAGACAACAACAAATCGACTCAAGAGCCTGGAAAAGGTGAAGATGCCAAGCTCATCGAGATCTTGCGGTCGATTATGCAACAACAAAAGAAGAAAGAGGAGAGTAACGACGAGTCAGAAGGGTCCTCAAGAATAAATCCTAATTTTGCCATTTTTGAGTGTCTCCTTTTGCGCTACTGTAACATTTCAAATGGATTTGCCCAACAGCCTTTTCTCCCAGAACTCATCGAACATGCAAGGAGAATCAGCCCACAAGTTACCGTGAAGCAACTTGGAGTGTACTTCTCGAGCATTTTAAGGAAAGTCTCCTCGACGGACAATGTGGATCAAGACAGCATTAACAAATTAACTCAGGATGGGCAAAGGTTTCACAAATCATTTTTTGACGAACAGTATGGATTCTATCTTGTGTATGTGGACTGTAAAATCCGTGAACTCTTTGAACTAATTCCCCCCTGCGAGGATTATCCATATGGCTGTCAATAAGGCAGTTCCAATAAAGCCATGTTGTCCAGATGACCCACACGTCATCTGGCTTAACTTTAAAAAAAAAAAGTGTCATTTATTCTAGAAAACAGTGGGTTAGTCCCATTTTCTCGATTTATTCTACAATAAATAAAATTGTTAGGGTTGCGGTTATTGCGTGCGTTAAATATTACAAGGCAATGCACGCGTTAACTGAACTGCGATTTGAAAAAGAGTTCTATTGAATTGTGATGAAAATTTAATTTATTGTGCTTAAGAGGTTTTTAGCGTTTATGATCTGACCTCTAAGCTTGTTGTTCTCTTCTTGCAATCCGAGAATGCGTTTTTCATCATCATTTCTCCTTATTTTCATTTTCTCAAGCTGGTCTTTCAATATTAAGATCTCGCTTTTGTAATCCTCTTTCTCCTCCAAATCCTTTCTTATTTCTTTGAAGTTGTTATACACTTCTATCATTTTCTTCGACAAAGTACTCCACATTTCCGTATTGTGATTTATCAATGTGGCTGCTACTTGTGCGAAGGAGGTGTTGGTGGTTGATTTGGCACTATACCAAGTGCTCTATTGATGATTGAGTCATCAAGCACGTCAAACGCCATCTTCGGAACGTAACCATCAAGATACCTCCATATCTTGAGGCTTTGCTTTACTGTAACAGCAGTAATCGCAGTAATACGAGAGTTGGATGGTGTATTTGAGACATGATTTATCACTGCAGTATAACTATAAGCAAGTGCCGAGGCAAGAAAAACAACAGATAAGGAGATGAGAGGTTGTAGCAGAATAACAATCAAACTACTGGTGAAAGTAGCTTTCCCTGCTGATTTCCAACTTCTTTTATACATAGACTCCACATCAATCTCCGCTACAACAAACTTGTAGGCTATATGACCTTGACTTTTGAAGTCTTCTAGTTGCTGGTTGATCTCTTGTTCCAAAATCTTGAGACGGAATTTTTTTGGGATTGTGTTCTCGATTCTAAGGTATTCTATCCACTTAAAAAGATTGTACTCTTCGAAGTCCTTCGATCCAATTTGCTCTCTGTCTTCGAGAAATCTATATGGAAGAAGGTATTTTAATGGCAATAGTTTTATCTTTTCCTGTCCAACAAACCTGGTGTACACTTGTTTTATTACCCAATACCTTACCACACAAGCTATTGGGATGTTGTTATTGGTTGTTATTGGTTGTATTATTGTAATTATTTTTATTTTATTTTATTTTATTTTATTATTTATTTTATTTTATTTAAATAAAAAATAAATAAAAATAAATTAAATAAAATAAAATAAAAATTATTACAATAATACAACCAATGAGGAATAAAGAATGGTTCGTAAACTGTTTTATTGGTGTTTTATAATAGGTATTTATGGCAGGAAAGGATTGGTGTCAAATGCATCTCGCCATCTATTCTCACAACTCCAATGCATAGTTTATCAATGAGATGTAGAGCGACAGTACCATCCGCGCAGAATCGACCATTCACAATTATCTTTACATCAGCCAAAAATTTCTCGTTATTACCGTATATTCTTTCAACACGAACAAACCTTGACGTTTACATTAATAGTAAAATACATCGCTTACGTTTTGTTTATAAGGAGTGCATAGGAGTTGCTATATGTCTGTGACGCTTCATCATGCGCTTCAATCATGTTACCATCAACTATCGCAAATCTATACCAAGTAGTGCTACCAATGCTCTTGATTTCATGCGACACAGACACATTCTTGGTGTGATTGAAAAATCTGTTACCAGTTGTATCTTTGTGTTTTGTTCTAGCAAGTTTGTCAAATAAATACATTTGTTGATACATACCTGTATGGATTCAAACATGATACTCTCATTGTTGTTCAATGCTTTCTCTCTCTTTTTTGCAAGTTGATACATCAATATCGATTTTGCGGCCATAATTTGACATTGATTTGATCCGTGAACTCCTTTCAACAAAATGTGGTTGAATGATTCAAAGGCAAAGCAAGTGTATGCCCACAATGGACCGTGAAGCTTCACATTTTGCACCAAATGTATTAAATTATGAAAGTTCATTGTAATTAGCTCTTCACCATATAGTCTCTAATTGTGTAAACATTTAAAATTGTAGAAACTTGCCTGTGATTGTAAAACAAACTTTTTCAAATTGATATCAACTTGATGCAAGGTTGGTTTGTCTACAGATGCACTCATTAGAATATGTAGAGATGAGGTAAGTAACTGTAAGTGATTGTAGTACTCTTCATCCATATAATTTTTCAAAAGCGGTGTTACATACAACAGGAATACAAGGGATTCTGTCGCTTTTTAAATGTTAAAAATACATGACATATAAATTTTACCTTCCAATATTTTCCGTGCTCAGTTACAGATCTTTGTTTTCGGTGGAATAGTCGGACCAGCCTCTGCTTTGTCAACAAGTTGTCAAATTGCTTCCATAACGCTGCAGGTATTCCACCCTTCTTCGTTGATGTAGACCACCTCTTTATAAATTTCTTGACGACTCCTGAGATATTGTGCATGATGTCAATAGATTGACATTCCTCCATCGACCAATAGCCTAGGCGCAAAAAAGGTGTCTTGTCAATAATCCCTAAAACAGCACTGTCTTTGTCTCTAAGGTTCTTTGGGATTTGATCAATGTCCTTATATGTTTGCTGATTGTTGTCCCTAAGCTTGACACATGATGCATCAATTTTTCCGTTTGAGACTAAAATAGTTAATAGTGGTGAAACAAATATTTACCTTTGCTGGCAAATCTACACTAAAATTGATTAAAAGTGCCTTTAAAATACATGACTTGTTTTTTCGATTTGTCAAAACCCCATTCTATTCAATTTATCAATAAAACTATTTAAAGAATAGAGTGCTGACCTCTAACTTGATTAAATCTTGAACAAGAGGGGACAGATAAATGTTAAAATCTGGTTTAACCTTGCCAAAATACAGTCCACAGAATAAAACATTACTAGCTTGGTATCTTTCATTTGGTGGTAATTCATTGATTGCTAGCAATGTTATTTGGGGGTGTATTGTATTTCTTACTGAGGAAACTCGGCCACATTCCCCATTTTGATGATTTAAATGGACTAACTCCATCTATGTTAAAGGTAAATGAATACCCGTCCTTTTCTTTTGTAACAGGTTTGGCAATTTTTTGGTATACCTCTCCATCATATAGGTCTTGTATTAAATCAGGCTTTTCTTTAAAATCCTTTCGGTAATATTGACACTACGGTTTTTATTAGTAAGGTTAAACGATAAATGCACCTTTTTTCTGAAATCAGTGTCCAACAGCTTTTGTTGAAATGATTCAGTGACACTCTTATATAAAAAGTATTCAGTGAGAACAGCTCCGCACCGGTTACAAGTAACATGCTTAGCACTTGATTCAGTACAATCTATACACTTCTTACATACATAGAACCTCTTCATACCATCAAACGCAGTGCCAAAATATTTATAAAACTGGTATTGATGTAAATTATTAAACTAGAAAAAATTTAAATAATTCATACTAAATGTTTTGTTTTTGGGATCATGTTCCCTACCGGAAGTAACATGCTTAGTAAGTCAAGGAAAACATCTAATTGAGCAGCAGAAACGCTCAGGTACTGTGTTAAGTATAGCAGCACTACTGGTGTCAAAATGTCTGATTCAAAATACTTACTTGTCATAGCTCCATATAATGAAAACTTGACGACTCATTTAAAGGTTCTTCAAAAACGTCATTAAAACGGATACAATTATGACTGTCCTTGTCTGAAATTGGGGTACAATCAGCATCTTATATGGTTATTTTCATTTGATCTATTGGAACAATTAATGACTGCCCTTGACAACTTTTTGAGAAATGACCAATTCAAGTCACCGTAGTTGTTTAAATGAGACCACTCACCAAAATCATTGAGGAGATAACCGGACCTGGACATTACAAATAGACGTACCGCATTTTCACAGGTTTCTCGGCTAATGTACCCTAGCATCTCCATGGCTCTATCCTGGCGGCCTAGCTCAAAGAAAATTCGGATCTCATTAGCAACAGCATTCAAATATTTCACAACCCTTTCAGAAAAATGGTACCCGTCATCTACTTTTATCCAGATTGAAGAGAACTTGCAGAATCGCATCAAATTAGATAGTTGTAACTCAACATTATCCAGCTGTAACCTCCAACCAATATGCAACAAGATGTTGATGTGCACCCTCTCAACAACAAAATTGCCGGCAGAATCTCTCCATTGTTTGAGCGTATTATACACTGAGTGTCTTGAATGCTGTGCAGTTCCACATAGATATGGACCGCACTGAAGTTGTAGTCACTGACGAACGAACTAATCAGCGTTGTCAGCTGGGTGGCTAGCACGAAGAATCTGAAGAAATCCTTCACCGACTTCATGGTCTCGTTTCTTAGTTGGTAGAGCCCCATCTTTTGGAACTCTGGGTATCCGAGCGGCTCTTTTGAGAAGAGCTATGCTTCGTTCTCGTGAATGGCGATACTACTAGGAATACTTGTCATGTCTTTGTTTGTTAGAAGTTGGAAGAGAGGAGTTGGCAGCTTTACTACTTGGACGCTAGATAACGTTTGTTTGTCAAAGTCTAAAGGAAGTACCATATCTGAGGAGGATGAGGAACGCGCAATTGTAGCTCTTACTAGTTCTAATCCAAAAGAGCCCCAATCAACAGAAATGGAAGCATCTGAATCCATAAYAGAACAGCAAGCATCAACATCCGCGCCTGCATCCGCGTCTACATCTACAGCACCTGCATCAACATCCGCGTCTGCATCTTCGTCAGCACATGAAAGGAGACCTGCAAGTACTGGTGAGCAACCAAACAAGAGAGTTAGATACGAGGAGCTACTTGTACAGTATGACATACTGAAGGCAAAATACAAGCAAGCCCTTAAGGATATGGAGAGGTATAAAGATTTGGCAGAGTCACGCCTAGAAATGGTTGAACAGACGCACGATCRCGTCACAAAATTGTTGCATAGAGCAAGGCAAGAAGATTCGACCTCCTATTATGAATTTAATTTTGGTGACAAGACATTTAAATGTAGCCGCGCTGTCTATGCAGACTTTGTAAATTGTGGAAAGACCGAGCCGGCTGTTCGAAAGGTGTGTAAAATGCTTGAGATCAATATTAAGGAATATGTCTTACCTGGAGCACAAGATTCGAACTCGATCAAGAAGTTCACAGAAATAGATGTACAGGAACTGATAGAAGTGATCTGAAAGTTCTTTGATAGTGGAGGTGCAGTCTTTGATTTGACCTTTCATGGAATTTTGGTCGGTTTTAATGTCCTTTAGTTCCGCCAGAATGTCTTTCAGTGCTCCCTCATTCGTGTTGTTGTTGTTGTTGTTGCTTTGTTTTGGACCTCTGGATCCGGTGTTGTTGTTGTTGTTCTTGTCTGCCATCTCTTTCCAAGGGATTAAAGTTATGTCTTCCTTGTCTGAAAGTTGGAGGAATAGCTGCTCCCTGATCTTAATCTCTTCTTTTTCATTGGTCGTCAATCCGGTAATGTTTATAAAGCCGAATCTCCCACCTGTTTTCTTGTTGTTGGCGAAGCGGATGTCTGCGTGAACTTTGTCATTGTACATGACATTTAAAGCCACGTTGACCTCCGTTATGGCTGCTTGAACTACTTGTATTTTTATGAATTTCGGAAAGAAATTTAACCCACGGTCTAGCCCCTGTAGGCTGGAAGACCCGTTACTTTGTCTGGCTTTTCCCGCGATGTTAGCAAATTCTTCAACCGTGAAGTTGGCGTTTTCCACCTTGTGTTCCCCAAGAATTTTCTTTGTGTCCACGTCCTTGCCTACATGGACTATCACCTTATTTTTTTTAGATTCAAAATCGTACCAGTACCTCCAGTGTGTGATGGCTTTTTTGTTGTTCTTATAGAGTTTTTTCTTTAGCCAGAAGAGGAGGGTAGTATGAGGTATATCATCTCTAGGTGAGATGATGACCGCCTTCTCCTCAGGACGTCCTTTGTCGTAGACTGTTAGCCAATTTTCATTCTTGTCAACTGTGTCACTTTTGGAAATCGCTGTTTCCAGGTTGTCCCAATATAGAACTACCGAGCTTGTTTTCTCATCGTAGAATTTGTACACTATGTTATCGTCGCCAAACATCTCCTCGATCTTGGACCATGGTACAATGGGGATGTGGTCGCTGTCTAGGTTCAAATCTTTGATGGTGATCCTGGTTTTGTTGAATTCAATTAAGGTCCCGGTTGGTTTCATTGGCATAATGGTATCCTTGTACTTGGATGAAAAATCTCCTGCGCTCATTTTGTTTGGGTTACAGTACTGTAGTTTGTGTTTGCTTTTGTTTTTGCGAAATTTATCAAACGGTTAGTTAGGTTGGTTTATAACATTATGGTTGGGCGCCCAAATTAATGGTTATTTGGTCGTTAGTCTTTATTGGGAAGGTAACCATACATTTTTTAATACATTCTGCGAGTTCTTCTAAAATGTGTTTTTTCGCCGTTACGAAATCTTTCACAGCCTTTTTAACCCTTTTTTTTGCTCTCCTCGTTCGTTCTGTGCTTTTTAAAATAATAATAAAAATAATAAATATATAGGTTTATTGGGTACAAGTGTCGTGTAAACGAAAAGCGTCATCATCCCAAAGGGTCGAAGGACAGTGTCATCTTGACGTAGGGTCCCGTACCACGCCAGTCTACTTTGAATGCTCCCCGGATCGTAGCAAGTATGAGATTTTTTGGGGGCCGAGGACTTCTCGGTCTTCCAAAGGTGCACGTTCGACTGCCGGACGTTTCCCTCTTCCTTTTCCTAGCGGGACTGGCTCCCTCACTCGCTTCTTCTTTTTCTTCTTGTCGTGTTGGTCTTCTTGTTCTTCGGATCGGATTGGACTGCTTTTGAAATTTGATCCACATTCGAAGGTGGTGTTCATATATTTAGTTTTTAAACACACTGCATCCATTTTGGATTAGTGAGTGGTTTGAGTTTTGGAGGAACTCGTTGAGATCTTTAACTGCGGTGTAGGATCGATTTGCATTTAGGGCCTGGTCCTTTTGTTTGGGGTTGTCTTCGTGCTTTATTCGGCATGTTTTAGTTGGTTTTTGTTTTGTTTGTTTTTCGATGTTCGTGATGTTTTGGTATTTATGTTCGTGGGGTTTATTTATATCGTGTGTACGTATTTTTAGGTCTAGTTGAGTAATTTTAGTGTATTTTTGTCAATATGTGTTTGGTGTGTGTATAGATGTTTGGTATCTCCTTTGTCTAAAAAGGTGAATATGTTCAAAGAGATTTAACTTCCCATTTTGAGTTTATAGAGCCTTAACGCAGAGGAGGGTATATCTTGCTATGTGGTTGTGAATTAGTCTGATAATGTACGGACTGGGTGGACAATAATGGCTACTCCTGCATCTCTAGAGTTTGTTTTAGATCCAAAGGTAACTGAGTATGGGAAAAGGTTTTTATGGAGGAGGGCCTCATCTCCTGGCCTTGTCAATGTTCATCTCGTTCTTGAGATCCTTTAGCGCGAGGTGTAGTTTGAGCTTCCCGTTGATATTCCTGGAGAGTAACTTGGTTGGAGTATCCACCATGTCTGTCGTGTGAATCAAGGTTGACCCTTGATCGTTTTGTAAAGTTCCTAACTTTTTAAATATGAAATTCTTTATACATTTCCAATTTCTACCGGTAATTGTTCCACGGATCCTAATCATAAAATGTTTTTTAATGTCATGTCTGTATTCGGTTATAAGATTGGAGTCGTCAAAAAACATTGGAATCTTGCTACAACCATATTTCCATAGTATCTCTTGTATGGTTCTGCCCGCTTCTTTGAAGATGTGTTTAGTTTGGTGACATTCCGAGGCTCTATGTAACAAAGTGAAATCCTCATCGCAGTCTGGGCATTTCTTGAGAGATTTATTATAGTTGTGGTTGATGAACCCATCTAATCTGGCTTTTATAAGATTTCTGCAGTGTTTGTTCTCTAAATTATAATTCCAAATGTCTTTTGTGTATCCTGTGTGGCCGGTTATCTGCGGTATTGCGGGGGAGAAATTCTTATCATGTGATGTATTTTCCAAATCAGCTTGTATTTGGTCATGTATGACTTTTTGAATATTTAACAAATGTTTCCTTCATGAAGCCAGACAAATTTTTTGTAATATTTTCTAACGATGTAGACCAAGTCTATCTCTTTTCCTGAGATCCATCCTTCATTGCATATATCGTCTGCTTTCAAATTCAATGTATGGTTCGCGTGACCCTTAACCCATTCGAGTTTAACTTCAATTTCTCTTTTTTTAGCAATGTTCCAGAATGTTTTTCCCAATAGTCCACACTCCTTCGTGTTTTCTTTCATACGGCTGGCAGTCTTATCCACTTTTATATATAATTTGGAGTGCTTTGGTGTTTGAAGAATTGTAACCAGAGCAGTGGCCATTTCTGTTGTTGTGGAGCTGGTCATGCCTGGGATTTAAAATTTAACCGTACCGAGTTCTTTTCCATTCTCGTCAAGATATATTATTCCACCTCCTGCTGTCTTATTGGAGAATTCAAATGATCCATCTATCCATGCATAATAGATGTTGTTTGGGTTACTCACCGGCGGTTTTCCTAGGTATTGTCTTATTTTATTTGTTTGAGGTAGATTTTTTGGAAATTCAACACTTCTTTTATCGCACCCTCTTACCAGCCTGAGATTGAATTGTTGGCATCTACCTAACGCGGCCCATATTTTATTTCTTGAACTAGATTTCGGGTTTGACGGTGCCCTTTTGAGTTCACCAACAGTGGTTTTTTTTGTAATGTCGTATAGGTTGTTAGCTGACTTGATCAATTGCATACATTGGGTGGTATACGCAATCTCTTTGGCTGTTTTTACTCCAGCCCCTCCATGTATTATCTCTCGTTGTAACAGGACTGTAGGGGTTGTGGAGTTAGCTCCTATGGATCTCCGTACTGCAGCATTGACTGATTTGTCAATGTTCGTTAATCCTGATTCATTAAAGTGCCCCATTTGTGTAAAGTATCTAGTACAACTATTGGCCATTCCATTAATCATGTTTATGGCAGTTTTTGGGTGGACTTTATAGAGATTGAGTTTCGATAATTTATTTCTTTCCTTAATGTTTTGGGTGGACTTTATAGAGATTGAGTTTCGATAATTTATTCCTTTCCTTAATGTTCTTACAGTTTAGACCCCCGGCTTGGTAATAGCTCATTTGAAATCCTAGGAATCGAAAAGCATCAGTACGGTTTTCTAATGTTTCCATTTGCTTCCACTTTCTTTGATCATCGATTAGTTTCCCATTCTCTCATTTATAGTTACAGATGCTCTTTTTCATATTAATTCTGAGCCCTTGAGACTTGCTTATTCTTTCGAGGATATTCAATGCTTTGTTTCTGTTTTTATTCGAGCTGGTCACTATAGTGAGATCATCTGCATATCCTAGAATAGAGATAGGGACTTTATTTCTTGTGATATAAGCTGTTTTAGCAGCTTCTATTGCTCTGCTTATGATTTCAGTATATAAGTTGAAAATAATAGGGGACAGAGGATCACCTTGTGGGACTCCTTTTCCGATATGGATTTCATTAGTCAGTCCGTAACCTGTTCGGATTCTTATCATGTGCCCTAAGTAGAAATTTTTTATGGTGTTTTGTATTTGCGTTGGAATTTTTAATAGTTCTAGGATCTGTATGAGCTTATCATGGTTTACACTGCCGTAGGCATCGGAGAAGTCTATTAAAGCTATAAACATATTCTTCTTCCTACTCAGTGAGTCGGTCATGCCGTTAGCAAGTGCAGCTGCCAAATCGGAGGTACAAGATCCTTTAAGAAAACCTCTTTGACTGGGGGATTGAATCTTCATTTGATTTATAGCTTCTGTTAATCTTTCGTTGTATAGTCGCATAAAGACTCTGTAAATAAGGGGTAGGACTGCAATAGGACGAAAATTAATAATATCTAGTCGGTCTTTGTAATTGTCACTTTTTGGTATTAGGGACACGTATGCTTTTCTACATTCCTCTGGGAACATTTCTTTTCCTCTCAAAATATTTGTGAAGGAGTCACGAATTATCTTGAGTGTGAAAGGTTTCGCCTTCAGAATTAATTTTTTTGGGATTCCATCGAGCCCTGCAGTTTTACTTCCGTTTGATAGGGCGATTAAGATGTCCTTGGTCGTGAAAGGGCTATTAAAATGAGTAATTATTTTTTTTGTTCCATTTTCTAGATGTCTTCTTGAGTAATCTGCGAAATCTTCTAGGTAGGTTTGGAAGGGGTTCGTCATTTTTATATCTCTCCGAAAATGATTTTTGTATGGTGTCAATTACCTCTTGGGCATCATTAGTCACTAGTCCATTTTGTTTATTGATTGAGAAAAGTTTGTATTGCTGTCTCGGTTTTTTAATACATTGCCATTGGACTTTGCTATTGTTTTTATATTCTCTCTCCCAGCTGTTTTTGTGTTCTTCGGCCATTCTATCAATTACTTCTCTGAGTTGGTCCCTATATCTGAGGTAGATGATCCATGCGACTGCTTTTATGTCTTTTATGTTTGTGCTATATATAGTGATACCAACGTGCTCCCCTGCTTCTCGGATGATTTTGTAGTTTCTGTCATATTCTATGTTTGTAGTATTATCTCTTAATAATTTCTTCGCTTGATACACCTGATCCATGGTGAATCTGATGTTTCTCGCTTCTGGACTGTCAAAAGCGTAATCTCTTTTCGTACCATTAATTTCCTTTGGTTTATAATTTTTTAGCTCTTCCGTCCACAATTTGATGAGGTCTCCGAGTGTTGTTTTAGTGTCATTTACAAAGTTATTTTTAATAATGGCTTCTACGTTGTTGTTTATGTTCTGTACCTCTTCCTCATTTAGTTCGTATACTGGGTTGTTGGAACCATTGAATCTTTTGATTTTGTATTCTATGAAAATGGCGGAGTGTGAAGACGTCTTTGGCAGGTTTTGGTTTAAGCTGTACCTTTTGAAGCATGAGGTGTTTGGGAGTCTATATATACAATTATCAATGCATCCTCTCGAACTTCAGTGGGAGTTTTTTCGAAGGCAATATTCATATTGTACATCGTTGCAATGGTATTCAACCTATGAGCTCTAGGACACTCTTTGGCTAGATCAACGTTGAAGTCGCCAATAATAATTATATCGTGGGATAATTTATCGGCTGTATGTATCCAGCTTTTTATCTGTTCCTCTATCTCTTTACTTTCGTCGTCTGAGTTATTGTTTTCGTGGGATGTGGGTAAATATATTGATATAATGGTGGTTGGTCTGTTATGGATTACCAGTGATGCCAACATTGCTCTTCCTGGAATGTCTGAAGATTCTGTTCGGATCACATTGGTTATAATTTGTGAGTTGATTATCAAACCAGCACCGTGCTTTCTTTGCCCGTTCTCCGGAACAGGGGCCAGTATTACCTTGCTCTTATTGAAATCCTTCTGTATTTTGATGATGTCTCCTGGGTGGGTGTGGGTTTCCGATAATGCCAGGATATCTATTTTATGTGTTTTCATGAAAAGTTTGATTTCATTTGTATTGGTTGTATTAATTTCTGAATTTGATTTTATGAGACCACCTTGCATGTTCCATCCGCAGACTGTTATCGTTCGGAGTTCTTTCATAATTTTAATGTAACCTCTCGGCTGTCCGAGGCTGACTCAAATATTGAGAATTTGTGGAGTAGTGTTTCAATCTTTTCCTGTGCTAATACATTTTTTAATTTTAATCTCTCAATCTTCTCTTGTCTAAAGTTAATCTCGATGATATTCTCCTGTAAGTTGTTTAGGACTCTTTCTTGTTCTAGTCCTTCTTTTTTTATCTCTCTTATCATGTCTATGATTTGTTGTAAGATAACATCCTCTGACTGGACTGAATTATTCTGTTTGGGGCGTGTAATGATTTTGGTTGCCTCAATCTTTGTGTCTCTATCTCTTACGGGCAGGTTGCAAATGATAGCTTTATCTGGGGCGTCTTTTCGGTGCAAAGGATGTTTCGGACATGCGATATCCCAGATTGATGTTTCTTTGGGTATAGTCTGGAATTGAATTGTATGATTTGCAACTATTTTTCTAACTTCGCATTTATTGGTTTTCCCATAGTTTTTCTTTCTTTCTTGTTGTTTGGTCTTTCTTCTATGTTTTTTTATTCTGATACTTGCTATTTTCTCTCTATACCTGAAGCCGTCCTGGTCCGTAACGGTAACCCATTTGAACCAGGTTGCCGCCTTACAACATTTTACAACCATCCCCTTATTGTAATAATCAATGAATTTTGATAGTGAGGGTTATAAGTTGGGGGTTGTTGCGCTTCCTCAATTATTCGATCTCTCCATTAAGCTTGATGATGAGTTAAAACAAGATGTGAGCCAGATGAAGATATATGACGGTTTAGAAAGCATCAGTTTTAAAGAAGCTTTAAAGATGGCGAGGAGGCATCAGAAAAGACAGGGTCTCCCAAATACACACTTCACGCGCTATCATGGAGAGGTTGTTAAAATGCATGAATGTTTCTATAAAGAGATGGACGAAAGCAAATTTGACGACCTCTCCGTATTCTCCTTCATAGAACTAATTAAGATATTAAAAGAGTATGATTTTCCAAACTCAGAGTTTATGGCAACAAAGAGAGTTATAAGTAAGTGGATGAGTGTAATTAGCATCTAACAAAAAGGTTTAATTGCAATATGCAGGCTAGAAAAAATAGAAGAAGAAGAAGGGAGCATGAAAAATGTATGGTTAGAGAAGGATAGGTGGAATGTTTTTAATCGTTACGCACACTTTGGTTTGGACTGTATTTCAATTTATAACAAAGCGGAGGATCTGCGTAAAAAACATTGTGTGCTTCGCGGTTGCCTCTCCTTCTTGTACCAACTGTTTTTTTGTCAAAAAAAACATGGCTACAGGAAATTGAAAGTTGGCGAGGATGACAGTAAAACATCAAAATGAGGAAATAAAGAACGGAAGGTTAAGAAAAAGTCACATTAATGATGGAACATACATTTTAGTGGCAATATTGAGTAAAAAAAGTATTATGTTTATTGTTTATCCACCAACTTCTTTTTTCTCGACTTAATGACAGTTTTTGAGACTATTCAGAACGACTTGACAATGAATTAATTCAAAAAGGAAAGAATGGGGAGGCTTTTTATTGGTTATGTTAATTTACAATAATGAACTTGTTGTACGATTCGTACAATTTGACGTTGTGCGATTCGACGTTGTACGATTTGACGTTGTACGATTCGACGTTGTACAATTCGAATAACAACGTCGTACAAGAAAAGTGAAAACATTGGTTAATAAATTGTTAATTGTAGTGAATTTGATTTCTTGTTTTCTTCATATGTTACACTATAGTAATGAATAAAAGTCTTTAGGAGAGATGCTGTATTCTTCCATTCAAAAACAGAATGCAGGCTAGAATGCAGATTCTTGGCATTTTGGCTTGAATAAAGTCCTTAATGATGGTTTATAGAGGATGAAAAACTGGCATAGATTTCCCCCTAATGACAAGGTTTGAAGATTTTGGTGAGCCAGGTTAAAAGTAGTGATGAAAGGCTTGCATGTGCTCAAAATAAAAACGGCATAGATTTCCCTTACAGGCAAGGTGTGTAGGTTTTGGAGGGCCAGGTTAAAAGTAGGAAACCATGAATTGTTAGTTGGAGTTCTAATGGTTCTAGCCACCAGGCATCCATTTTATTGAATATTGACAGATAATATAGAGTTGAATGACAACACTGTTCCTCCTCTTTCACTGCAGCCACAGCAAATACACATTACCAACCACAGATTCAGAGGAAAAAATTTTGTGAGCCTATCCAATCTAAACCAAACTGTACAGTAGACAACAGGCAAAGATTTCCTCATTCTTAAGAAGTTAGTTACTATATACACTTCTCATATAACTTACTGTTCATTTCACACACGATCTAATTTTTGAAAGTTTTTGGTTGACAAAAAATTAAAATTACAAAATAGACAAAACCTAAAATTCATTGAACACTTCTGATACTATGAACAGCCAAAAGAATGACCAATCTACATCAAATACCTATGAGAATAGATTCAAGATGTTAAGTCAATATAAATTGGAGCTTCAAAACAATGAATGGACTAAATCCAATTTGAACAAGCTTGGATTGGTTGAGATATCCACAATGGACTATAAATTGTTCACTAAGAAATACTTTGAGGACAACATTTATTCATGCTCTGCTGGGGCCATTGTTGTCAAAAATGTGGACATTGACATTATGGAGGAAAAGAGAATAGAAGCAAATTTCTTCAACGCTTTTAATCCTGACAACATTGTATTCCCTGAACATTTGACAGAGGTACGAGTAGATTTGAAATCTCCAAATTCCAAATCAAAAAATCTGCAAAATTCAGATTATGAAGACATGACAGAGGATGCCATAAGAGAATGCTGGAAGCGCGGTGAGAGTGTATATGTGTTTGATCACCCACTTAGTAAAGAAGACAAACAACTTATTTCGTATTTAAAATATTGGTTGCAGCCATCAAGTACGTGTAATGTTTTAAACAGAGTGCTGGGTGGTTTGGACACAGGTATGACATACCATGGACCTCATGATACTTTTACATCTGCACATATTGACCAAGGAGGAGTTGGTGTTAATGTGTCCGTACATGATGGAAATGGCAATATGATCAGTATTTGGCTAATGGTACCACAACATTATATTCTGAAATTTGCATTATTTGTTCAGAAGGAATATAATATAAGTATTTTTGCCAAGGATATTATTATTCCATTAAATGTAATTGCCCATGCTATTGCTGATCAAAGCATTCAAGTATACTTTACGGAACAGAGGAAATGGACTATGGTGGTGTTGACACCATTGACATTTCATCAGGTTGTAAATGTTCAAGTAAAGGGTAGTGCAGGTTCAGTAATGTCCAAGTTAGCATGGAACTTTTATGATTTCACATGTATTAAGCACTCTAGGGAACAGGCGCACATTGTGCATACTTTAGCATCGAATTGTGCTTCTGCATATGATGTGTACAATTACAAAGAGGCTGTATACATGGACATGTGTAGTCATATTGAAAATTGGAACAAGTTCCGTACTGCTCAAGCAGCAAGTGACACTGGATATTTACAATTGTTGTTGAAAAAATTAACAACATATTCAAGTGAAGTTCGCGACTATGTCAAAGTGGAGATGGATGCATTTTGTATGAAGTATCCTGATGGGAAAGATATTGATATAATTGACCCAGAATACATACCCATTGACTGTAATTGTAAAATGTGCAAAGAGCATGTTTTTGATGTGCACCTACACTGTCCTGTGTGTAGATGTGAAAATGAACATTTACTTGTACCATGTACAATATGCATCAAGTGCTCAATCAATTACAAGTTGTGTGAACATGACTTAGTGCTATCAGCTGTGTTTACAAATAAAGTTGTAATAGAGAGTGTTGAAAAGTGTGCAAAAGTAATTGAAGACATCCACACAATACTTGAAAGAAGAGGTATTCATGGAAATTCTATATTGTCAATTGAAGATACCTCAGCATCAACATCATGTTCAACAGTTACTGGTCCTCTACCAACATGCTCTGTGCCAAGTCTTGTAACTGATGTTCCACCTGTCTTTGTAGCCAGTTCAAAAAGCTCAAAGTTCTTAGTACTGTTTTGCAATTATCATATTCAACTACCAATGGCAACAGAGCTGAAACTAACTCAATTGCTAAAATTAAGTACCACAATTGCTTGTTATTGGGATGCTGCTAAAAAATATTACCATATACCATTTGAGCAGTCAGATAAATTTTGGTCAGAAACAAAACAATATCTGCAGAACACAATATGTGATGACAGTGTGGAGGTATTACAATGTGTCAAAACAATGTTAGAGTATCGTGCCCACCAAAAAACAAGTATAGAGCACTTGAATGGTACCTCTGAAGAAAAATTACAGAACAAGCCAGAGCTGTACAAACAACTTTTAAGTGTTGTAACAGAACAAAAAAGAGTGGAGGTGAACTCTAATATCAAATCAAAAACAGTGGTTTGGAATTACGAGATCACTAAAAGCTCTGTTCACACTTCCCGATGCCAATTCCCTGGCAATAATAGAAGGAAAAAAAAGTATACTAACACAACTGAAGCTAAAAAGCATAAAGCACAATAATTACGCACACAAACTGTTTCTGTAATTACATAGCAAAATGTATGCTAATAAAGTTGATCGTTTGAAAAATGAGTTATCTGCTGTAGCTAAACAACCAGGTACAAGCTGCTCAATATAATTGATCATATAATGACCACAATCATAGTTGTTTTGTTGTTGATTAACTTGTAAAATTAATGGACAGTACTTATCAACGCTGTTAACTTTTAAACACATCATGAGCTCCTTTATGTTGTTGAATATTGTGTTAATTTCAGTTTCACTTGTCAAATCTAATTTTGAGTCCAGATAGCATATTGACTTGTCATCAAGGTTTATAACTACAAGTATCCAGTGGTTTTTTAAATTGATTGGAAAAAATAATTTTTTCTTCTTTTTGATATCAATCTGACTGAACTTCTTCCTGTTAAAGAGGAGATTACTACTTTCAGTTAAAGTCCAATAATGAAATGAACTAAAAAATAAGCATGAAGATGATTCACGCTCTGATGACTTGAAATATAAATATACATTTACAATGTTATCATTATACCAGCCATTAGTCAAAATTCTATTAGCATCTGTCTTATGGAAATCTGGTTTACTAATTATAATGTTAGGCATGTTGTTGATTAATGAGGTATTATTATTATACCAACCATCTAAAAAGAAATTGCTCTTTGTTGGTAAAGGGTTATTCAACCAAGCATTATAAATCTGATTAGAGAAGTCAGCTGCACTATAGTGTGGCAGAACACTTAAACACAATGATATTGAAGTGGTGAACAATTGTCTTAATGGGAATTTACAAAGGTGTTCTTCGTTATAGACATCCTTTGCTGATATTACATTGTCACTTCCAAGAGCTTTATTAAATGTACATACATAATTGATTTGGAGTTCTTGACAGATCTGATCATACTTTGTGCTGTCAATTGGTAACATCAAAGCACATTGGTAGTGTTGGTTTGTTGTTCCACCACCAAATAAATACACTGTACAGAGTGGATTCTGCACAGTTTGCATTCGTTGTATTTGATGTGGAAATGTTGCTTCTGGGTTGAACACATAAATTGCAATTTGATATACATCAGCTGCAAAAATGAGATCATTCTGCTCCCAATATCGGTTTTTAACATTAGGTAGTTGTTGAGCTTTATCAATACAATGTCGGATATCATTATGAGTAATTGCACCATAATTGACAGTATCATTACCTAACAACTCAGCTTTCATAGCAGCTAACAAACTCAATGGACCGCAATTCCCACCTCCTCCTGCATCATAAATTTCTCTATCTAAAAACTCTTGCAAAATTACATTATAATTAAAATCAGGGAGTTCAATTTGTGTTAATTTCAACAAACTGTCCCACTGAACATCTGAAACAGATTGGCTAGGAATGAGAAGCTGATTATTGTGTTTTGTTCTTGGTGGTGTGTCAAGAATTGCTTTTTTATAATGGTTCAAATCAAGTACTTGTTCATAGCTAGTCTCTAAATGCTTAAATTTCTTTGCTGCTAGAACGCTGATACTGGTATCTCCTCTACTTCGTTTGAGATTATTTACACTTTCCTTTTTGCTCAGTGGTTTTTGTTTCTCAAAGAATGATGTATCTTTGAGAGATCCTTGACATGTTTCATAAACTTTATTATCCACTTTTAAGACAGTTAGTTGGTTTGTTTTGATAGGATTAAAAATGTCCACATCAGCTTTACAAACATGAATACTACCTTGATAAACAAACAAGCAGTTGGTAGAAACTTTGATACTATCCTTGTTTGTGTCAAATAACTTGGAAACAACATTATGATCTTTTAATAAATTTTCTCTTGCTTCATCTAGCTTTTTCAACTTCTCATGTGTTCTTGAAAATAATAACAAAATATTATTACTGTCATAATTGAATTCACTAGTCATACTCGCCATATTTTGTTCATCTGCTTCTATAAATGCATGGATAACATTCATGTCATACCTAACCTTTGATGGTGGAAATAAGCATGGACATTTTTTATTTGGAATATCATCAATTGATAGATACATTTGCTTTTGCATTTGTATCTTGACATCATCACTAGCATTATTTATCTCATATAGGATGTGGTAATGTTGTACATCTAGGAACATCAGTCGTTGTTGCCTTTCAAGGATTTGTAACTGTGTTGATGCTCTCTTCTTACCACCTCTATTAGAGGTACTCCGAATTTTCACTTGTTTATGAGATGAATTCGAGTTTTCTGTACCTTGGTTTGCTATATCATTTAGTGTCAAACCGTAATTATTATACAAATAGACAATGATGTCTATAATATGGTTTACAAGAAAATGTTGGTAGTACTTGTAGAATTTACATTGAATTGCATAATAGGCTGACCATGAGTTCAAAACATTTTGATACTCTAATTGTGCAGATTTGGATTCTACAAATGCTCTAGTTTGACTATTGTTTAAACTTAGTCCTTGTGCCACACACTGCCAAGTCTCCCACAATATTTTTTCATTTTCTGTTAGATCCAAGCTCTTGTTATTTAAAAAATTCTGGAAGCTTGGCTCTATTAA
Source organism: Acrasis kona (assembly GCA_026419775.2). NCBI lineage: Eukaryota > Heterolobosea > Eutetramitea > Acrasida > Acrasidae > Acrasis > Acrasis kona. The sequence goes on along the minus strand of JAOPGA020001389.1, from coordinate 36,794 downwards.
CAAATCTTTACAATCACCACCCTTCAACATAGATACTTTTAGATTATTAGGGTTTTTCTTTTCTGATCTTAAATTAAAGCCAGGCATATGGTTTGACAAGATGTTTATGAACCTTTCTTTACTCATACCTTGGGACTCTCGTGCTTTCCATAACAAATTCATTTGACCTTCAGTGATTCTTTGCATAGCATGAAGAGAGCATATGCCAGTCCACAATGAAGATGAACAAACCAGTGTTGCTAATGGCTCTTTCCTACTCTCGCCTTTGTTACCATGTTTGCAATTAGTTAAATGTAATGTACACCAAGGACAGAACTCTTTGTCAGGCAAATCAACTACTGATTTCCATGCCTTCCAATCACTAACCCAAAGAAAAGCAATATCATATCCGTCTATTTTCTGAGCAATAATCTCATCAAGTTCCTTTTTGATGATATCTACACCATTGTCTTTTAGAAATTGTTTGTCTTCGTGGGCTTTCCACAAGGTTACATAATAAACAATGTCTGGATCCTGTACAGTAGAGTAATTACAGTTCAATGGTACAATCATTACTCCTGTTTCTCCTCCTTCATTTGGACGCCCATCATAAGTAATCTTAAAGGTAATACTCTTGCCTTTAAAACCAAATATCTTGATTTTCCTAACAATGCTCTTTACAAGCTCTTTCAAACTCAATGAAGCTCCATGCTTGCCCTGTTCTATTTTATAAATAGATGATACCTCTTTTGTAACCTCTTTCTGTTTAATCTCTACATTATTTTTACCAGGTGTATTCAAATACAACTTTTTATGAAAATGGGCAAATTTCATATGACTTAATGTTATTTCACTCTTTCTATACAATGTTTGCATGCCACTTGGTTGCATATTATAATCACTATCAAGTAGTTTTGTTTTTGTAAGCTGGTAGGTAATCTCTCCATGTTTGTATTTTCTTTATAATAAAGTCACATCCTTCTTGTGTTTGGGATGAAATCTCAATCCATTTATCCAGTTTTGAATTTAAAATTCTCTTTACAATGTCATTGGCCATTTTAAATGCTGTTCTGTTCTTTCCCTTTTCTTGGTTATCAAAGTCTTTAATAATTTGATCTTCAGTTTTAAAATGCCTTCCTCTCTTGGTTTGCTTTTTTTCCTTGTACTCTACTGAATCTAATGGCTTATTTTTGTTTGTGTGGTCAACTATTTTACATGTACACATTTGTGGGTGTTCAGATGGTTTTTTACAGTATTTACATTTTAAGGTTGTATTTGGTTCAGAAATAGTACCTTGTAGAAGTTGAATGTCACTTGCATCAAATGCAGGAAATGTTTCACCAAAAATGTTTTCAGAGTCTTCTATATTTACATGATTTGTAGGTTCTTTGGGCATTGTTGGTGTTTGCTCTGGGGTATCTTTTCCTTCATCACTAAAATAAATGTCATCATTTCTGTTTGATACAGGCACAGTTTTGTTATGGGACTGTCTTAAGTGGTTGGTTATTGATGATGCTGACATTGGTTTATATTTACATTCTTTTAAAGGGCACCTTGCTTTGAGGGCTTGGTTATGTATGCATTTGTAATGTTTGTTATATGTGTTTGTTTTGTCAGACCATTTGTGTTTGCAACCTTTTGGACATACTAGATACCCTCTTCTTATTGTTTGTTGTTTGACACACAATGCATGTGCTTGTTCATGAGAGTAAATCATAAGGTTCAAAAAAGTTATTGAAGAGAAGTTGTAACAAGAATTAATGAAAAGCAGGTTGCCATTTTATTTCTGATGTGTTATTATTCAATGTTACAGCTGTGGGAGCAAAGATGGTATAGTTAAAGTCACAATAAAAGCCTTGAGTAACAGTGTTGTATTTAAATGTTAGGTAATGTATAAAGTAATAATGTATCACTCCATTTGTGTCATAACAATAAGCCCTCCACCAATTAGGTGGCACACCAAAGATAGCAGATATCACATTGGGGGTAATGTTCTTCACAATAACTCCATCAAATGTTTTTCTTCCATCAATGTCTCTACATGGTCTAGACATTGTACTGTAGGTCTCATGAGTCTGAATTTTGTCCCACCACCAATTAAAGAAATCTTGAGGTATCATCCCTAAAAAATGGTTGTTGTAGGCCCTTTGTGTCAAACCTCCAACTAACAAAAAATCCCTTATTCCAAGTAGAAGTTTTCCCATCAATGTGGACATGTATGTTTTTATTTTACATTCAACAAATGTATTTAGGTCTTCCTTGGTGAAACAATAGTATGTCACTCCATTAACAGTAAACTCCTTCATTTCATAGCCTATGACCTCAACTTGGGCTTCATTAGGTCCATCAATGTCCATTAAGTGGTCAATTGTTGTTGGTGGAGCTCTTTTTCTTGGTACAACATCCTGTGACTGACCAGTGCATTCAATGAATCTGTATTGGGTAGCCATTGTGTGGTCTGCTGCTTCGTACGTGACGTAGTCGATTCATCACATTTTTGGTTTRCCGTTGCTTTAAATAGATTTATTCAATCAATTGCGCCCATTGCTTCCTTTTTGAATTATTACCTCCCGCAGGTGAAAACAAGCTCCTCTGGTGGAGGTTCGATAGAATCAGAAAGCGCGTTACCACAAAAGTGTAAGTGGAATTTATTAATAACCCATACTTGCTAGATCCGGTTAAAGCTAATATAGCTTCACTTTATAAATAGTGGTCAATCTCTGGTATATACAATTAGTTAAAAAACATGAAAACACTAGCTATCTTTATAGCTTTATTTTATTTCGCTGTAGCTCAATATGACGTAATTATTATAGGAGGTGGTGCAGCTAGCAGTATAGTTGCCTCTAATCTAGTGCAACAATTCCCACAAACAAAGTTCCTTATTCTAGAAGCAGGTGTAGCTGAAGCTCAAAGGCTAGGTGGTCAAGATTTCCCTCCATATGCACAATCAACACAGGATGTTACATATGTAGACGTACCTGGAGAATACAATAACATTGCATGGACCTCATTAGGAGAACAATATCGTCAGAAGGAAACACCTTTCACTTGGCAAGGAATGGCCCTAGGAGGTAACTCTCAGTACAATGGTATGCTATTTCAGAGTGCCACATACGAAGATATGAGCAAATGGCCTGCTGGATGGAAGACAGATAATCTTCTACCATATTTCTCCAAGGTTACAAGCAAAACTACAGTAACACCCGCTCCCAGTAAAGATGGAAAAAATTACCTTACAGATATTGCTGAGGCATTTAGAACAGCATTCAAGTCAGTTGGAATGATAGAAGCTAACACCACTATTTTGAACGACACGCTTGGACAACAACCTTTAGGCTATTTTGGAAGACCTTACTTGGTTACAGATGGAAACGGACAGAGAGGAGGAATAGCAGATGCTTACCTATCAAAAATCATCGGCCAAGACGGCAAGTCCAAGTTCACAAATCTCAACGTGATTTACCTCTCGAAGGTAACCAAAATCAACATCAACCAAGACGGAACAGCAACAGGCGTGGAGTACTATACTAGAACTAGCAAGTCTGATATTGACTCGAAAGCTATTCAAGGCACCAAGGCATCCGCTACATTAAATCAAGGAGGAAGAGTTATATTGGGTGCCGGCGCTATGATTGACGTTAAATTGCTCTATCAGAGTGGTGTAGGTCCTAAAGGAAAAGAAGCTCAAGTTGGAACTAGTTTGAACTTTTTCATCGATAATCAAGCAGTAGGAAGAGACTTTTCTGATCACATGGGTCTACAGTTAGGATTCGCTCTTGAAGGAGGTGACAATTTTGCATATAATCAATACTCTGAAAACTCTGCTGAAACTTCTCAATTTATTAATAGCAGAAGTGGACCTTACTGCCAATATGCGCCAGTTATATTTTCTCACTTTAAATCAAGTCCAAGCAAGTCCAGACCCGATGTCGAAGCATTTTGTAATCCTGTAAGCAATGGAGGTTCCAATGCAGCAGTAACAGCTAGTAACGAGTTCCAGTGCCTATTAGCTCTTTATGATCAAAAGGCAAGCAGTCAATTGAAACTTGACTCCGATAATTTCGTCCAGTCACCTGGTATTTACTTCTCAAGCAATGATGATATTGAAGCAATGACTGACGCATTGTTCTTGTTTTTGAATGACATTGTGAAAAAGAATCCTAAACTTTCAATAGTATTTGGTCCAGGTGGAGCTTCTCATCCTGAATTGAACCCAGCAAGTCGAGACGATTGCAAGAAGTACATTACCCAAGGCACTGTCAAGTATGGAGTGACTTACTCTAAACTGACTATGAACCACTTTACTGGTACAATTCCTTTGTCAAGCTCTACAACAGAAGGAGTAGATCCATCAACTCTGATTGTCCGTGGTACAAAGAACATCCATGTTGTTGATGCTTCATTATATCCAAAACCTCTTGTAGCACATCCTGTCGCAACAATTATGGCCGGTGCAGAAAAGGCATCAGATCTCTTGATCTCAGTTATCGGTGGAAGTGCAAAAACTCCCACTCCTACACCAACAGTAGTACAAACTGCAGTACCAACATCTACAGTATCAAATACTCAATCACCAAGTACTGGCAGTACAGTGTCCCCAACTGTTGGAGGCAGTACACAGTCTGCAAGCACTCAATCTCCAAGTTTATCACCTACAACTAATTCACCCGGATCACAACCTGAATCAGGAGAGCAAAGACAAGTAAGTTCTGCAGCTGCCACGACGCTTGCTGTTGGTGCTGGATTAGCCGCTACTTTGGCTGTGATCTAAGATTTTAAATAAATAACTCAATAATTTTCTGATACAAAGATTGAATGTTTTGGTCAATTTTCCTCTAATCCTCGTATAAAGGGTGAAAACCCAATAAAAACCTTTTTTTTGGTCAATTAAGGTTACAATCTCTGTTGTAAACAATTATGGAAGACTGGCTTAGGCAACGTGGACTCGACTTCTCACAATGTCGTGTGGAAACTCATATGTTTGAAGAATGCAGAGGAATGATTTCAACCACAGATATCAATCCCGGACAATCAATACTCTCGGTTCCCAAAAATCTTCTTATTAATGTTGACCTTGTTCGTGAATCGAGGATAATAGGTCTAGGTGACGACCGCTCTTTGACTGGAGTACAAACTGTATGTTTGTTCCTCTGTTACCAAAGGTTCATGTCAAAAAAATCAACATGGTATACGTACATACAAACCCTTCCAACAGATTATGATATTCCACCATACTACAACAATCAAGAGTACAGCATGTTAAGTGCTCCTTTGAAACACAAATGTGACAAAATGATGGATGTTGTCAAACAAGATTACAAACAAGTTAAATCTTATCTGATGAATACAGGTCAAGACTCTAAATTTATCTTATTTTTGAATTATGATGTATTCAAATGGAGTTGGTGTACTGTTAACACTAGATGTTTGTATATGCAACCAGACTTGGTAATATCAGATAAGAGTTTGTCTGCTTCCAAAATAAAAGAAATGAGTTTTACTCTCGCTCCTTATCTTGATAATCTTAATCACTCATTTGATAATTATAATGTTCAAGTTAAATATGACGTCGCGCAAAAATGTTTCTGCGCCCGCAATGAAGGCAGCCTTACTATACCAAAAGGCGAACAGGTGTGCTTTAGCTACGGACCCCATGACAACCTGAAATTAATGTTGGAGTATGGCTTCATTACAACACACAACCCACACGAAGATGTATTGGATTTAGATTTTTATTTGAACGAGTGGATTGGAGAGTGCAAGCAACAAATCAAGGACGAAACAAAAGTAAAAGCATTTGAAAGGAATCTATCAGCAGTTGCCGAAAAGCAGCTTAATAAAAACTATCAAATATCGGAGTACGAAGGTCTATCGTGGAGAACAGTTACAGCGTTTCGTATTTTATTACTAAGCTCTCAGGAATTTGCAGACACCAAAAACAGGCAGATTAGTTATTCCTGTGGCTCAATCATATCGAAAAGAAACGAATTAGCAGTTTACTCTCTTGCAAAAGAGTTACTTGATAGGTATTCCAAAGGATTCCCATCCATCAGCCCATCCAACATCAACAAATCATACAAAGCTCACATGATTAAAGTCATGACAACAATAGAAGTCGGCATTATATCAAAAGTACAAAAGCATGTCCAACAAAAAATAAAAGAACTAAATTGAATTATTCATAATCCTCATATTCTTTATTTTTGAAACGGTTTGTTGTGGATCAAAAATTGCACCAGATGTTTTGATAATAACAGTTTTATTTTGGTTCTTTTGGTACAACTATTCCTTCTTTACCCAGATGGCAAGCCATTCATTACCAAGTCTACTTGGTACACTCTCAGTGCACGCTCTGCTTTCAATGTTGACAAATCCTCTTGGAGTGAGTAAACTACTAACCAAATCGAAGTTGATTTGATGGGGTGGACCTGGTGGTGGTTTGCTAAGAGGGAAAATTAAAGTAACCAGTTCTCCACCAGGCTTTATGATGCGAGCATACGTGTCAGCCCATTTATCTCTGTTTTCTGGAATCATAGCACAAAGGAATGTGTAATCGAAGATCAAGTCAAATTTGTCATCCTCTGGTAGGGTAAAAAAATCGCCAACGACGAATTTAGCTTTCGCAACGCTTGGATCGTGGGCGATTCTCTCATCCCGTAGCTCATTCGACCTCTTGTTTGCGAGATCGGAGACGTCAAGTCCTACAACTTCCTTGATACTTGGTATTCTACACAATGTGAAAGCATCATATCCACTACCACAACCAGGAACCAGAGCTCTGGAAAAATTCTTTTCCTTAAAGTGTGTATCTTTATCCACAAGAGAAACGAGGGTAGGGTTTGATTGGTTTGTGTCCCATCTCGTATCTCCCTTTCTCCACAAATCCTGCCAATCTTCGTTGGTTTTTACTGTTGACATGTTTTGTAATCAATTTGTCATCATACATATTGAATGGTGAACTGTTTTTACAACTATAATACATTCCTCTTATTAAATCAGATAGGAGAAATAAGTGTCACTTATAAATCACATCGATATCCATTTATCTGGGAGAACTTGTTGTAATAGGAAGGATTCGAACACCTGTACCGTATATGGGAGTAAAAGTTATTTTTAGATGGACAGTTGAAGTTGTTCACGTGAATTCGAAGAAAAAAGAACGTGGATAAGGATTTCTAAAAGATCCGAAACATGGTGATACCAGTGAATGATACAATTGCGCAGCTCAACCCGTTTGGAAACTTCATTGCAGTATCAAGCTCAGTGGGGCCTGTTACAGGATTTCTAAGCGATGACTACTACAATACAACCATGATATTCATTTGTATCATAGGGATAACAACAATCTTAAGGATTATACTCGCAAATATACCGAAGAAGGTCTGGGTGCAAAAATACTTTTTAGAGAGCCTGATACCAATATTTATGGGGTGCGTTACAGGGGGCATATGTAGATTAGCAAGCTATACACCAATCATAAGGTCGGAGGTACTCTTATTGTTTGTTTCTCTGATCTTCTTCGATGACGGATTTAATATGGACAAGACGTTTCGGTTTAGGAATTCAATAAGCAAGATTTTGCTTCTAGGACTTTGCGCAACCATCATCAACATTTTCGCGATGGGATTTCTACTGTTTGCTATCAGTAGCATTTTATTTATTCACTACACATTAATGGACTTGTTGACGTTCGCAGCAATCATCAGCATCATGGATCCATTGAGTGTGGTCCCCCTGCTCAAGAAGCGTGAAGATATTAGAAATTTGAGCAACACAGAAGCAATGATAAATCCCGCAATATGCGTCTCCTTCACTTTGATATTTGCATCAATGAGAGTATTTTCTCCATCAATCGTAAGTCGTTAACACATACACAGTTAATAATCAATGTTATAGGACTTTGATGTGACAGCATTCTTTCTTGTCATTGCCAAAATTGCTTACATGGTGTTCGGCTCCTTCGCTATTGCAATGATTATCACAATCTCAGCATTGGTTATTACTAGGTTCACACATAGGTCGCAAATTGTGGAGCCAGTTATTGTAGGAATGTGCGCAGCATTGTGTCATGTGGTTTGTGGCAGTCTACTCATGGCCGGTCCTGTCGGCGTCATGATTTGTGGTGTCATGCTTGGAAAGTACGCTCCGTTGAATATTTCTGGTAAGTGTATCAAAACTTGTCAACCATTGACCTTTTTAGAAAGAAGTTATGTAACGTTCAGAAATGGAGTAAGAGTGTTTGGATCAACAGCCGATACATGCCTTTACCTAATCATTGGTTTTGGTTTCACAAAACTTGACTTGTACTTTGATTGGTCCCTCATCTGCTTTACTTTAATTTTCATTCTTGTATTGCGGGTCCTCACAGCCATTCCATGCCTTTTGGTAGAAGCACTTGTATCAAGACTACTCAAGCGCCCACGCATCAGACTCACTTCACATTTAATCTTTCTACAATTAATACCAAGATCAAGCGTATCCTTCGTTTTGAGTCTTCTCACATTCAACAAATCCATCGTAACCGCAACGCTGTTCATTACACTTTTATCCGTTCTGTATTATTCCTTCATCCTACCAATCCTGGGATTTTTCACACGCACAACACACATTACGTTAAGCGACACCAAAAACTTTACAGAAGAGCAATTCAACTTTAATATTGAAGAGATTGAAAACGCAACCACTCACTTGATATCATTAGAAAAGAGCAAGAATTCATTGCCTCGCAACGAAGAATTTAAGGACATGGAAGTAGCAAACGTCAGAGCGCTTCAATTCGTATTGGAAACCATCGTCGCAGAATTAGATCGCTTTACAAGAATGAAACTTGTTGAAATTGATCAAGCACTTTACGAAATCTTAGAAAAGGCCAACACCAACGATTTGGACAGACACGTTCACAAATGGACCGTAGCCGATCAATTAGGAAACGCATGGTACGAATACATGGATCGCGAACGAGCACAAATTTCATCGTCGATGGCGAACATGTCATTTGCACTTTACACTTTGAAAAGAAGAATTACCGATCCCGATTGTGATCATGCATTACTTCGAGAACAAGCCGTTTCACCAGGAAGTCAATTTACTCCACATTCGAGGGATTCCTACACGTCGCGTACAAATTCAGTGGTCAACCTCAAAAGAGATCCAGTGTTGTATCAAGATACTTTCGATCCCATCATGAACATTCTAGTCAACCTCAATATTGTAAAAATCGACAACAACCATCGATACATTTTTCAAGATTGGGCAAGCGACACTTTATACGCAAACTATCTTTACAAAATCATCATGGGAAAGACCAGTTTCTTCCAAATGAACGACATGATGAGTTTACTTCATCAATGTAGAGAATATCTAAAATTAAAGTGCAAGTTGACCAGTCAGATGTTAGTCACCAGCGGACTATCCCAATTACAATCCATACACGACGAAATGGAACGTAGAAGCAGCATGCTCAGCGGTCAACTGGAACTCGACCACGAACAAGATCCAATCGAAATCGCAGTCAGCGCCATGACACGCTCCGAGACAACCAACGAACCGAGCATACTAGACAGAGTGATCGACGTGTTATTCGTCAGAAGATTGAGTCCGGACGAAATCACGTTCATCATGTCCGTAAACACCATCGAAAGTGGTTTGGACCATCGTGAGAGAAAAATGGCGCTGGAGGTTGTAAAGAGGTTACTTTACAAAAACAAAGTAAACATGCACAGGGTGTGGGATCACATCGATAGGGATTCCATAAGGACCCGAGGCAGGAGCAACATTTGCATACCGAAGGGAGTCAGTTTATATGGCTCTCAAACGTGCGAGGGACTCGTAAGGGAGTTGACTCACAGGTGTGCGTTGAGGCTGGAGAGGGAAAAGGTACAGCGCGAGATTATAAGTAATAAGCCGAGCGACTTTGTACCTAAACGCATACAAGTCGATGAAGACTTTGATGACCATGACGATGACGTGGATGCGTTTGGTTGTCCTTCTCCTAGAATTCAACGAACGAGCAATAACTTGAAGTACTCGATGCATCATGTGCGTACGGCTAGTTATTCGATTTGGAGTCCTTCTGCTGAGGAATTGAGCAGTCAGTTGGGGCGTTCTAGTGCTCGCACTAGTCACATGGTCTTTGATGATCATTTTGTTGATATTGTTTTATCTGATTTGAAGGATGAGTAAAAAATGTAAATAAAAAATAATTTCAATTTTGAATGGTTTTGATTTATTATGGTTGGTGTTGTTTTTTTTTATCCTTGCGCAATTTTAGGTCAGTTCTACAAAGAACATTTCATACTAAAGTTGACCTTTGAACAATTTTGCGCCGTAGAAATATTCTCTACTGAATTTTGAAAATGACAGTGACTAGCTTCTTTGATCCAGAATTTGAGCCGCACAAGACATATGTTAAAAAATATGTGAAACCAATAAGGAGAACAGTGTCTGAGAAGCTGAGCAAGAGTTCGTACATTGACATGTTTGTTCCAGATTCAGTCAGGTCATTAAATCGATGGTTGAAAGAGAGTTGCAACGATAGTATGAGGAATAAGTTCCATCTACTCTTCAAAAGCCTCGACGCATACAGAGGTGTTGTAGGGAAGAATATACATGTGTCAAATTCGTGCTACGATGGCAAGTTTAGCACTGCATCTGTAAGTTTTAAAAACAATTTTAATAATTCATAATTTAGTTGTATTGTCATGGAATCTTGAAAGATGAATGCATACATTTAGTTGCCGCCTGGTTAAAGAATCACGCTTCAAATCAAGACACAAACAATTTAAAAGATGTCATGTCATCATTTAGAACAATTCACGATAGACTTCGTCCTACATCAACTTATGGAATAGATTATAAAATGTTACCCGTTTCTGAACTTGACAAAAACCTTCAAAAACCACCAGACAGAGTTGTAATGGAGAGGACACACAAAGCATTTAAAAAAATTGAGGAGAAGGACACAATTATGTCCTTGAAGAAACAAATTATGAAAATCAAAGACGAACAACAAAAGTGTGGAGCGAGACCCCAAACATCAAGAGTTCTTAGGGAGAATGAAAATACCGAGTACAATAACAAATATCCTCGGAGGCCAACATCAGCCCCTTCCAATAGAATTCACGCTGCTGCTAATGCAGAAAGACATAAAAATAATAGAAAACCATATTCTACACACCCTGATACTGGTCAAAGCATTACCACTAACAAGGATTTCTACAAAGTGGCAGGTATATTTAGATCAGTTGTTCCCAACAGGAAGAACCTTAATGAAATAACAGGAGGTCCTTATGGAAGTGGAACCAGCGTATTGTTGGAAACTACTGAAAGAGTTAGTTTTATTCCAAAAGCCATCATGCCTACTGCATCTATTGGTAGTGTCGTACCTGCATGTGACGCGAGTTATTTGGAGGAAGAAGTAAGAAGGTCCAAGATGGCTTCATCCAGACCTACCAAGATTGATGCCCACTTGCGAACAAGCTTACCGTCAGGAACAGCTATAAGAGACCACATGTTAAAGGACAAGACCATATATACTCTAAGATTTGGAACTGAAAATAAGGTCACCTGCATGACTCAACCGAAAAAGGCAGTGCACAAAACATCAAATGCACCATGGGCCACAACTAGCTTCCATCCTGGCAATATCAGCGAAATGAGAGACAAGTTTAATATGAAACGAAATAAATACGGATATACAGAGTACAACAATATAAAGAACATGGATAGAACAAGCGTCGGGCTGTAAATAATGTGAATGATCCGTAAATTAATTCTTTACTTCTTAACGTTTCAAAATGTTACTCCCTGTTACTATATGATTATATATGTAATAGGACTGGTTAAATTCTGAGTTCTACATTCTGCTGCAGTCAAATCAATAAATAACTATTGACTCCGCTCTATAGTTTTTGAAGTGTAATTGTCTTGTGTGTAACCAATTATTTCCACCTAATATCAAAGAGTATTATTGTTCAGGTCATACAACAGGAAAATTGCGGGACTCACCAATCCACCTAAACGGATTGTCAACCCACACAAATATGACAAAGGTCCTCATCCTCTTCTACTCCACCTACGGACATATTTACCAATCTGCAGAGGAGATTGCCAAGGGCGCAAGAGAAGTAGAAGGAGTAACTGTGGATATTAAACAAGTCCCAGAAACCTTTTCAGAGGAGGTTTTGGCCAAAGTGCACGCAACAGAGGCCAAGAAGGCTTTTGAACATGTACCAGTAGCAACCCCAAGCGATTTGGCTGAGTATGATGCAGTTGTCGTTGGTTCACCAGGAAAGTACGGAAACATGGCGTCCCAAATGAAAGCCTTTTTCGATGCTTGCGGACAATTGTGGGCAACAAACGCACTTGTTGGTAAAGTTGGAGCCTGTTTCACTAGTACTGCAAGTCAACATGGTGGTAATGAGGCAACATTATTGAGCATTCACACTCTTTTGTTCCATTTTGGTTTGGTTTTGACTGGTCTACCATATTCTTGTGTGGAACAAAACGGCATTGAAGAAGTTAAAGGAGGCTCACCATACGGTGTAACAACCATTGCCGGTGGAGATGGATCTAGACAACCATCAGAATCAGAAAAAACACAAATGAGATTCTTTGGAAAACACATTTCTGAAATTGCAAAGAAGCTATCAGCTAAATAAACATTTAAATATACACTTCAATTATTAATTTTTCTTGTGATGATACCAAACGTTCTAATTTCCTTCGTACTTGCCCTTCCACAAAACCCAATAATTTCATGACCCTTCTCGGCTTCAAACTCAAAATCGTCATCTCCATAATCAATGCCGGTTTCTAACGTATTGGCTTTGTCAGTAGTGAGGATCAAGTAAATAATTTTCTCATCATTCCAGATTCCTCTTGCCTCAACCAAATGTTCGTCCTCTTCTAATCTCATAACTGCCTGTCTTTTCAAATCATGATTTCCAATTATAATCTGTTCCTCAGAATCGCTGTAAATAAGAGACAAGGATGTGTGCGCAAATTTATGATGGACCATACCAAACTGGACAATTCTGCTTCCGTCCGTTTTTGGTCCAACCCGATAATCTTCGCCAGGCGCAATACCAGCTACACCCTCCGTTAAAACACTTTTATGGACACCTCTGTTCTTTCCTTGGATTGTTTTGTAACAGCTGAGGTCAATGCCATTACTGCACACCTCATCACTGCATGTCACGACTTTGTCGCCAACACGAGCAAGAACATTAACAGAAGTTAACAAACAATCTTGGTCATGGGATCCTTCAAAACCGACCATAACCTCTCCTTCGTTTATTTTAACAACAGTAAATACATCAACATTTCTCCATGCATTTGGTTCATTGGTACCAAGCACGTAGAGATTATTCAAATTAGTTGCAATACCCACAAAAATAACATTAACATTGTCGCTTCTGATGTAAACACTCACAACACTTTCGCCCGGCAACAATCTGTTAGATAAAACAGCTCTGGATTTATCTCCACCTACTATTGGCATACGCGAGTTACTATTATACTTGACTCCAATTGCACTCATTATTCTACCTCCTGAACCAACAAACTCCAGCACCTTGTCATCTAGATTGGGAGGTTCAACTCTGAAACTAACATTTTCTAGATCCTTGGATAAGCTTGGAGAAGTGGTACCGTTAATCTCGCTGGTGTAGAACTCAACATTTTTGATGTGTCCCCTCGTGAAGCCTCCCGAAATACCGCTTAATGAATGGCTTTGCTCCACATTGATGGTCTTTTCAGATTCACCTGAGCGTTGGCCCAATTTGACTGAGCGAGTGTTTGTGTTCAGGATGATGTGGAATAAAGAATTTCCAGTATGGCCTAAACTAATGCTATTTAATTGTTCTTGTGGGTGAATTGTTACCACATGAGGTTCTTTGAGGTTATTCAAATTACCAACAATAACATGATCGCCATCTGCAAAATCGATTGCGATAGACTCAATGAACTTATCATCTTCGTCTAGATGTACTTTTATTTTACAAATGCTTATACCTTTTTTAATGTTTCTCGTATCAAATTGAGGTTCATTAAAAGCAGTGACCACCCGTTCTAAAAGTAATTTGTTCTTAATAAAACTTTCTTGATGCTCTCTTGTTTCACCGGTTAGTAGTTCAACTTGTTGCGGATCAGACAATCCTCCATGCACGAGTAGCGTGACCATCTGCCAATCTTTATCAGGGATGAGCCTTATAACAGTTCCATTGTTTACTTGTTCTTGTACTTCCCATCTACCGTTTGCTCTATGTACACCTTGTTGGACTGTGTTCGGGTCATGTAGATCACCAGTTATTTCGTCGTCTACTGTAGACCAATTATTGATGCTGGTGAAGCTATTATCTTGAAGTAATAGCAACTGAGAAGCATGGTTCCAACCTTTTATCCCTCCGTCCCACTTAAACAGATGTGCTTGTGTCATCGCCAAATTGATTATATTGATTTTGATCGGTGACTATTAAAAAAACTCTATTATTGAACAGGACAACTAGACAATTAAACAAATAATTGAATACTCTGACGACCTTACTATATAAAAATTAATTCAATCTTTCAAGAGCATCACATGTACAAACAGCCAGTGCAATAATTAAATTATTGAATATTTTGTAAAAAAAGGTTGACAGATGGTGTTGAGGTGGTTGTCTCGGTCCGAAGTTGCTGCAAACATAGTATGGTTTTTAATTAGAGCAGAATAACAGTTTAAAATAGGTATTTTTCGTTGTTGTTGGTGGTGTAACGTACTACTATACTAAGGCACCGCCAGTTGAAAGACAAAGAATAGTGATCCAAGATGAAGAAGAGTACCAAAAAGAGGAGCAAAAAGAGAAACAAATAAAAAAACCAAAAAAGATCAAGGAACCAAAAGTTGATGCTGATAAATAATTGAAATGAATGCTTATAAATAAAACCAACACTAGTTAAGTGATTGCCGAACAAAATCTGATAGTTATATAATAGTTGGACGAGAACTTGAACATGGGCAAATTATTTGATCTTGTCAACATTTGTTACGGGGACTTGACGTGTTATGCATTCTATCTCTATTAGAAATTGGTCTTTGAATTGCCACAGGAGTCCTCAACATGACTCCTCGACTCATTTTAGGTCAATGGGTCTCCAAAATATTGTTCATTATGCTAAGATCAGAGAGTTCAATGAGTAAGCAAAATAGAAAAACAGTCAGTATCCTGGAAGCGAGAATCGATAACAGAAGAGTAAATTAGTTTTTTAGTAGTATTTTATTTCTTTTTCCTGCCACTTTTAGCAGGCTTCACTTCTGTTTGGTTCTTGATGATTTGTATGTTCAAATTCTTCTTATCAAAATCCTTCAGACACGTCAACAGATGTTCCGCCCTATCAATGCAAGCATCTGGAAGGCCAGCCAATCTTGCAACATGTACACCATACGATTCATCACAAGCGCGAGGTTCAACACGATAATTAAATATTAAATCACGACCTGAGATCGAAACACCCAATGAACAAGGAGATACTCTCGGAAGTGAGGTACCTGCCAAATCAGTAAGTTCATGGAAATGGGTCGCAAACAATCCTTTACATTTTATTACATTATGCAAGTACTCTAATACACTCCACGCTATTGCCAACCCATCTAATGTGGCTGTTCCTCTACCAATCTCATCTATAATGACTAAACTACGATTTGTAGCCTGCTGAAGAATATTGGCAGTTTCTGTCATCTCAACCATGAAAGTTGACCTGTCATTGGCAAGTTCATCACTAGCACCCACTCTAGAGAAGAGTTTATCAACAATATTTAAGCTGGTGCCCTTATCAGCTGGAACAAAACTACCCATTTGTGCCATAATTGCAATAAGAGCATTTTGACGCAAGTAAGTGGATTTTCCACCCATGTTCGGACCCGTCACTAACAACAGACTAGATTTATCGTCGTCTAAAATACAATCATTGCCAACAAATACACCAGAGAGAGCACTGCGAGATTTATCATCCCTTATAATTAATCTCGCTTGTTCAACAATAGGATGTCTTCCATTTTTTACAATATATAGTCCCTTATCATTGATGATAGGTCTAGAGTATTGGTTCTCACGTGCCAAGGTTGCAAGAGAACAGAAAACATCAATTTGAGAAAGAGCACGTGCTGACTCAACTATTACATCGTTGACAGCTAACACTCTTGTCTTCAAGTCATCAAAGATCTTCTTTTCAATATTGATACTTTCAGATTTTGCATTTGACATGTCGTCCTCTAATTTATATAATTTATTTGTTCTAAAACGAACACAAGTGGCAGTACTTTGCATTTGGCGAACGCCATCAGATTTCAAACTGTTTTTCAGTTTATCAGCCTGAGAGGTGTTCACTTCAACAAAGTAACCCACTTGGTTGTTGAATTTTATTTTTAGACTATTGATTTTTGTAACAAGTTTGTATTCTTCTTTTAAACGGTCAACCTCTGATTCACTGTGCTCAATAAAGTACCTCTTATCATCCAACTCCTTTGAGAAGCCATCGGTAATGTAACCACCTTCACTAATATTCGAAGTAGACTCTTGGACAGGTTTAATGGCACTTAACAACGTTTTACAAATCTCATCAAAAAGTCCAGGAGACATTTTTTGCAATTGTTCCTTCAAAAGACTAGGAATTTTCGTTTTAGAGTTTATTGAAATCATTTTGGAAATCATTTTTATACGGTCCATGCTGGTTGCAAGCTCATACAAATCAACAGGCGTGCCTCTATCAAGATGAAGTCTCTGCAAGGATCTCTCCACATCATGAGTGTTACGTAACAAATCTCTCACATCGTTCATCAATGACAATTTACCAACAAAAAACTCAACAGCATCAAGTCGATCTTCAATTTCAGATGCGACAGTGGAAGGTGTTTCTTTATTAAACTTTTAATTTCACATCAACGTGCACACTTACGTAATTTTTGTAACAACAATCGGGCACCTGGTCCAGTCACAGTCCTATCCATTACAGCCAATAAACTTCCTGTTCTCGTTCCTCCAAGTGTCTTTGTCAATTCTAATGATCTCCTCGTCGATGCATCAATGGCCATGACGGCATTAACATTTGTGGTGTTGGGAGTGTCAAAACGTGGGATCTTTCCTTTTTGTGTTTTCAAAATGTATTGTAATAAAGCGCCACTCGATGTGATTTCGACCTGATGTGAATTAAATGTTTAAAGTAGAGCGTTCCTTACATTTACACACTGATCCAAATCAAACTCTGATCCAAATTGTTTGTCAAGTATGTTCTTGGAAGGTTCTAATTCAAAAAAATAGTCGTCACATGGTGTCGTGATGTAACCTTTGAGTTTTGTCTTGAAGAGATCAGCTGTACTGCGACTTACGAGGATCTCACTTGGGGATAATCTAACCAACTCTGATGAGAGTGAAGAAACTAAAAAATGTTAACGACCTTATAATGAATTCTTTACGTACTAGTTGTCTTTGATAAATTAAACTCTCCAGTGGATAATTGAAGCCAAGAAAGACCAATATTGTGTTCATCGTTTGGATCAATTGTGATTGCTGCCAAATAATTGTTTTCTTTTGCATCAAGAAAACTTTCTTCTATTAATGTGCCTGGTGTAACCCTACATGTGAATTAATGATTTGATACTGTTTGACTTACAATCTTGTAACTTCTCTGTTGATAAGTCTTTTTTCTTGTTTGGCCTGTTCATTGTCTGTTTGTTCGCATACGGCAACGTGATAACCTTGTTTAATAAGTTTCTTGATGTAGCTGTTTACTGTATGGTAGGGAAATCCTGACATCGGTATTTCCTTATAATGTTACATTACTTATAAGAAAAGTCATACCTGTCCTTGGTATCTTCCTCTTTTTGTTAGCTGCAGAGTATAAGTTTAAATGTTTTCAAGTTCGCTTACGGATATGTTCAGAAGTTTTGAAGCCAAAACTGCATCTTCAAAAAGGAATTCATAAAAGTCTCCATTTCTAAAAAACAGCAGGCAATCTAAAAAAATGAATTCTAAAAACAAGTTTGTTGATGTTACCTTGATTTTGCTTCTTCAAGTCCATGTATTGCTTAATCATTGGCGTGATTTTTAGTGGCGGCTTAACTTTGTTTTGATCGTCCAAGGGCTCAACATTGTTGGTATCATGTATCTTTTTATCTGAGACTTTGTGTTTTGTCTGCTTCTTCTGTGCTATTGGTACTTCGGGTCTGTACATCTTTATCGTGAAGTTTTTCGTTAGATCGTTGCCATTTCCCACAACTATTGTTTCATTTGGTACAATTTTTTTTGCGTATGATCGTAGTATGGTTGTACGGAGATGCTTGATGTGTTGGACTCTAAGCATTTTATTGTATTAATCCCACAAATCTGCCTTCCTCAAAAAACGGGATGTGCTTATGTTTGTAAAGTTCGTGATTTTGGAAGAACGTTTAGCCGAACCCTATGATGTTAGATGTAATCTAGGGTAAGAAAACAACGTCCCAAATTATTAAGAAGAATTTAATCATGTATCCACAATAAAGGCATTTTTGGATAAAGAACAGGCTTCTGACAATCAGCCATTTTCAAATTAACTTGATCATTTATAAATTTTATCTGTTTAATCTTTCATTCGTAACATAGCAACCAAACATATCAAAAGTATGGAATACTTGGGATGTTTCCAACAAGTTCTTTCAACTTCTATCATGCATATTTTATAAATGAGAAGTGAATGCAAATCTCTGTTAACTTGTTGTATTGGTTCACACCAATCACTTGTTGGTGTCCCAGTTCATTCTATGTCGTCCAAGACTAATTGAACTCAACCAAAATAACGTTATCTTCTTGGGGTAATGGACATATGGCATAAAAGATATTTAATAGTTTGCTTCGTGTTTCTTTTGTATTCTAGTACATGCCAAGAGCTTATAAACAACACTTTTCATTTTAAAATCAAAAGTTTAGAGGAAAAGACTTTCAGATTCGAGACCAGACGACAACTCGTCAATATACTGGGAAGTGATTGTTATTTTACAAGAGTAGGTTATATAAGCTTTTATTTAAAGTAACCTTTTAGATCAAAATTTATTCTGACGAAGAATTATACTCAGGGGCTATACCAATGCAAGTAAATATAAACTCAAGCAAATCCGAATACATTGATTTAACATTCAAAGGAAGTTGCTTAAATGCACTTTGGGGTGATGTAACGTGTAGAATGAACATCACACCGAACGCAGCAGACCATTACACAAACAGCGACCACATCTTAATTTTCGAAGCATTATTAGTGGTCTGCTTTGTGTTGTTGGTTTGCTCACCATTTATCTGCATTCTTGTCTGCGGTTTGTGTCTTGCCCATCAGTACATGATCAAAAAACGCCAGAAAAGCCAAATCAAACCACAAATCGTTGTTAATTCTTCACCAACTTATGGTTCGTTCATCCAAACAAAAAAGCCTTCTACATGCCCACAATGTAAAGGGAAGCAATACATTATTAATACAACCGCTTGTCATCAGTGCGGTGGAAGTGGTGCTAGTGATCGCTTAAATTTGAAATGCAACAAATGTTGTGGAAAGGGACAATTCACACAAAAGACAATTTGTTTTACTTGTAAATAGAAGAATGTGTATTGCTGATTTTGACGTTATTTTTATTACCAAGCATTTGTTAAATAAATTTAATGAACATCTTGTATTCGGTCACATTCAAAGAGGTTGCTGAACGCTCCAATGTTCTCATGAATAAAATGTACAGGATTATTTCAAAAGATGCTTTTGTTTATTGCTTAATGTCGTAGGGAATTCTACTGTAATCCTTTTTCTTATGTTGAGAAAATCGTATACATTGTTATTGCTTATATTTATCTAGTTTGTAGAGGAATTATTATACTAAATTGTGATTTCTACTTGCCAACGAGTAGCAACACAAACATGAGTACTCGTCTTGATAGAACAACCTACAACAGATTACAAAATAGTGTGACAATGAACTCAGAACCCAGACCTAAGAAGTCGGGTTTTAGAAGGATAGCGAGTATACGAACAAACATAACAAATAATACAAGTAAACATATACAAAAGAAATCATCGCTTTTTGTCCATCCAGAAGATTGGTCGCAAAACGAGCTCATTGTTAATCCCCAAATATTTCCATTCGAAGTTGGAGATGTCGTAGAGATTTTTGCAACAAACTCTGTTATATCTGCATCATCTGGAGGTTCCACCACGAACCACACAGAGCCAGAATGTCAAGGGGAACCTTTGTATTTAAGGGTGGAACAGGTTTCTGCCGAAAAAGTGAAAAGTAGCAACAATATGCAGATAACAATTCTAAAGAGCATAGCCGATCTTTACGATTTACAGCCAAGGAAGGACATTTTAGTAAAAGCCGTGTCACCTAATGCCGCTTGTCTAGATTTTGTAGAAATTTCCTTCAAGGACCACTTTATTTCAAGATCGGATATGTGGAGGTTTACATTATTTCTTGAGAATAAAGCTGTATACAAAACAAAGATTATACAATGGAACGGAATGAAGGCACAAGTCAAAGAATTGATGCGCAACGGCTCACCCTGTCGCAGTGGTTTGATTTTGAACAATTCAACAAAAATCACATTTCGTTCCAGAAGTGCAGTACTATACTGGTTGTTCCAAGCAAGTAAAGAAATGTGGGACTATGCAGATGATGGAACGTTATTTTATGAGAAGGCCGTGAGTTCATGATGATTCGTTAATTTCTAATCATTACAATAGGTTAGTGGATTTGCCAAACAAATGTTCGATAAATGGAGGTCGCTGAATGTGAATCACTCGTTGACCATCATCTTTTTCAATAGACATTTTTTGACGGATCCAAACAGCATAACGGAACAACAACTGCGACAGTTTCACGACGAACTTTATCCCATTCACTCACTACCAGACGGTCGTCGTTACATTGATTTTTACAAAGTGATCCATTCCAACGAAGTAAGACAACTACCAAGTGCAGGTCGTACCATTCTAGCACGCCTACGTTGCGAATTCCTACAATTCCAATCACTAGTGCAGACCATTTCAACAAGAACAGGTCTGTCACTTCGCAACAGCACAGCCATGGATGGAAACTTTTTGGAGGTGGTCAACCTAGTGCTCAACGCTTACGACAAGTATTACGTAAACAGAGATCTACAACGAACGGGTCAAGAAATTGTTCTCATCTCACCAGGTGTCGGACTTTTCAACGGACATTCTCCGAGCTTAGCAAGAATCACAACAAAAAGATTGATGGATCATGGATTGAGCGTGGATTTGATTTGTCTGGCGCCGCCGCCCATGCACTCCGTTCCCATCTTCATTTACAAAAAAAAAGACATTACGAGCAAAAGAGACATTGTCGCATATCGGTCGCCCGATTGGATAAACATTTCCTTCTATCGGTCAACTCACTATTTGAACATGAACATGGCCAGTCCAACTCCGCCACCTAATCCAAATCAAGACATTAACGATGCCAGAATCATTTACAATGATTCCAACGATTCATCACAAAATGCATCTCAAAAATCAATTTCAATCGAACATTTCGAACCAACATGTAGAACTCCTAATCTGGTCAAGGTTGACCTGAATCACATTTTCCAAAAAGATGTTGGTTCGCACAAACCTACTCATCATTTGTACTCAATTATACCGAAAGTACCGATGGCAGTTTACAACGAAATACACGATGAAACTGTTTTTAGATTGGAGAGAAGAAGAAAGAAGATGAATCCTGCACTACAGGGAAGAGTAAAGAGCAGCGCTAGTCAAGATAGTTTGAATTTTGGAACACCACCGCCACAATCTGTAACTGGAACAAGCGCTAGTAGTCATGTTAGTAGTACGCCTTCTAATACGACTTCTTCCAGTATCGCTGCTGGTGAGACTGGCACCAGTCCAACCAGTTCCTCCACTCCACAGTCCTTTAAAAAATCACCAAGACGCTCTTTGAAACTACCACCCCCTCCCAGTTCATCCATTCCATCTGCTGGTGCCATGATGGCCCCTTTGAGCACCACCAACCAACAACAGGGTTCTGTTCCAATTCATAAACCTTACTCACTGAATCCATTCCAATTGGATCATCATATGGTGGCAGATTCAGATGATGTCACTTTGTCATTGCAACACACCAATCAAACTAATACTTTTCATCGTAGAAGATGGGCACATTTACATCCAACTGCCAATTTGAGACCTACTCAAAAAAGCGAATACATTCGTCACTTTTTATTGAATATGAATTGGCAGAGCTTAACTGAACCTGCTTGTTTGCCATTAACTACTGATTATTGGCCAGGTGCTTCATTGTCCAATTCAGAGGAGTTCACTAGGAATGTATACCCAGTGACTGCCGTTGGTCATTATGAAGATAAGATGCAAATCTTTATAAGAGAAATGGTACAGCAAAGACTTCATGAAGGATTTCAATTGTACATAGCACCTAATACGACTAACACCAATACGACTTCTAATACAACTTCAAATACGACTAACACCAATACGACTAATTCTACCACTAGTGTAATGAATGGAGCGGGAGCGAGTGGTAGTGGTGGGAACACCTCTGGTGCCAATAATGGAGTGGCGACAAGTACTGGTAGTAACAACAACACATCTTTATCATCTTCAACTTCATCATTGTCACTGATGAGCGATCCCATTGCATCTCCAACCAAATCTTGTAATGATCAAATTGACTACTATTTATGTAGCACCAATCAGTATCATAAAATTAGCACCAGTGGTAAAAATAGCATCATGGTCAATACTTATCACTACGTGTCATCTACGGAATCTTTACAACGAAACAAGTCAACTTCCACATCTCAACAATCTTTTTATTATCGATACATGCTTTACAATCCAACGCTTTCGAATTTCGAATCTCGTGGAATGATCCAGTTCAAATCAAGTGCCGAGTACCTCTGGAACAAATTAGATTACCTAATTTGTGGAGAACATCAAGATTTGACGTTCGAACTACATAACAGGAGTTTACAGTTCCATTTGATTCCCACCGATCGCAGACCTGATTATTTTAATTTGGCGGGAAATTCGAGTGCGGTCAACCTGGGACCTAACAGTCCACAACAAAACAGTTTAGCGTCCTTATTGGGAGTTCATAACGACGATCACAACAATCATTTGAAAATTGATTTGGAATCTCGACTAAAGGGATTCAAAGATTTAATAGACACCATGACTCGTAGAAATTTCAAAATTCCAGCTGGAGAGGAAGGAATTGATATCTATACTTGTCCTATCGATCAATTGAACGATCAAGAAGCGTATCATCAATCAGCGCTCAAAGCTACTCAAGATCCAAATGTCAATTCGAACGGACCTCCTAGAACGAGACCTCGAAAAAAAGTAACAAAGTTGGAACACGTGAGAACTGGAGGTAATCAAGCGTCTTCTTCTACTACGCTGACATCGTCTGCGTCAGCAAATTCCTTGTCGTCAGCAATGAACAATACTTCATCGGCTTCTAACAACGCTGCTTCTAATAACATAGGAGCAGCGGATGATGGTCGATACGAATGGATGCATATGCATCACAAGAGGACTTATCATCCTCTAGAATGTTTTGTTTTTACGCTAAGGTGGATCGTATGTGCTGGTGTACACGTCGATGATTACTACTTGGCACTTCAAAGGAGGGCCAGGCAGTATGGTTTCGCTTTGATCCAAACTCCAATCGATTTGAAGTATTTCATTAAACCTACTAGACAAGTAAGGAGGAATGCTTACTTTCAACAACAGAATCAACAAACCGAAGAAAAGAGATTACAAGAGATGGGCACTTTGATAAGCGAACGTAGTTTTAAGGACGGCAGTAAATTTAATGATGACTTGAATCCTTTCCGTAGTTTTGTTTGTATTCGCTTACATACGGCAGAAGCTGTAGAGCAAGTGAAAAATAAAATGATTGAACATCCTTTCTTTTTCTTACCAGAATATGTTCCCGTTAAATATTGTAAACGGTTTGTGCATGAGAGCGGTTGTATTGTGTTGCAGTTTTATCCTAATCATACTCTTGTTTGGGTGGATAATCCGTTCCATAGTGATTTGAAACTGTTGAGTATGGTGAGGCCTGCAGAGCTGCTGAGCAAATTGCAGCGCTTGTGCGAGCCTTATCAAATTACTCCAGAGGCAATTCAAACTATGGATGGTGCTGGTGGGGCTAGCGCTGGATTGTCATCTTCTAAGACAGAACAACAGTCGGCTTCTTATAATGGATTGTCGGAGATGAGAGAGGAGAAGGATGAAAGAATGCAGAATAATGAGTTGACGAGGATGATGGATGATATGGCACAATAAATGATTTATTATATATCACTTTTGCTGCGTGCAATATTTCTTGTGAACCAGAACAAAAATTGACATGTCCATAAAAGAGTTCGTTGTAAAGGTAGCATTGTGACATATGAAGTTTTGCTATGACAACCATGAACAATGACCGAATGTCTGTTTCAGAGAGAATCAAACTCATGAATGGTGATTCTACTACAACAAAACCGCCAAAGAGTCCGGCTAGAAAGCCAAACCATACAAACACAAAAAGTTTAAACAATATGGTTGTTAAACCACCGATTAACATGAATACAAGGCAGAAAAGTTTCGGTCCCACATCCCCATCAAAAACTGCGCCTGTTCCCAAGGTTAATTTGGATAAACTAAACGAATCCAAAATGTCATTCTTATTCAGACCGACTAATACGGACACTACCACCACAACAGATTCCTCTCAAGGTGGCAACTCTTTAACAACAATTTACAACGCCATAAAAACAAAATTATTATCCCCACCAAGTTCACCACCGAGTAACGAAACTACAAACCAATCCAAACTCACACCACCAACAAAACAAAAACCATCAGTCACAGTACCGTCCCGAAGAAACACAGAATTTAATAACGCCACTTCAAAACAGAACCAAACTATTATACCGGAGTCGCCACGGGACGCTGAAATTGGAGCAAAGATAAAATGGATGGTATCCAAACTCGTAAATGATAATGACACAAAACCAGCAGACCTTACTGATTGCGTCAAAAGCATAAAAACATCTTGGTCAGATGTGGACGTAAAAGATTATTATCCGGACTTGTTCAAAAATATAAGGTTGATTTGCAATGTTAAGGTCAACAAAGCATGTCAGTATGACCTAAATATAAAAGGCAGCCCAGGTAAAAGTGGCGCGGTTCTAATGTTCACAAAGGATCCAGATAGGTCAATAGTATTCAAATCAACGACACCCACAGAATCGAAAATGTTAAGAAGCATCATGCACGACTACAACAAACATTTAAGCATGTACCCATCAAGTCTTCTCCCGCGCTTTTACGGACATTTTCGTTACACAATGGATAATAAAAAATCATTTTTGTTGGTGATGGGAAATCATTTCACATTAATGAATACAAATAAAGTATATGATTTAAAAGGAAGTACTGTAGGACGAAAAGCGAACGAGACTGAAGTGAGAGATAAACTTTTTAAAGACGTTGACCTTGTGGAAACAAAAGAGGACCAGCTACATTTAGATTACACACACCGAACAAAGATTATGAGACAGTTAGAAATAGACGTTCAATTCTTGGCAGGACATCAAATTATGGATTATAGTTTGTTGTTTGGAATAGGTAATCAAAATCAATTTTTAAAAGAGTTTTCTGGTTTCAATAGGTTCAAGTATCGGAGTCAAATTGTTCATCTCGGCATCATTGATATTCTTCAAGAATGGACATACATCAAGAAAACGGAAATGATTGTCAAGGCCACTTACAATGACTATAATAAAATTTCTTCTATTCCACCAAAAGGGTACGGTGAACGTATGATCAAGTTTCTATCGGATTATTTGTACCCAGCACCTAATAATAAAGTATGATATTTATTCATTCTTGTTTCCGGACTTGTGCGGAGTATGGCGGCCATGCCGCATCAAATATCAAAAATCAACCTTGAAGCGATGAGCACAAAGAAGGACCTTGAAGATGAAAGGAAGAAGGCATCCTTTAATGTTCAGGAGATGACTTACCTTCTAGATGGAGGAAAACAGAACAGTGAGGAGAAGCAAAAGTTCAAGGACTTGGTACACAAGGTAGTACAAAACGCGAAATTTCATTTAATGTATTACAGGAAAAAGCATTTTCTAAGAGAGATATAATTTTCCTTGGTCGCTCCGATAGATACAAAAGGGCATTGGAGAGAAGCCAGATATTAGCAGAGACTGTTAACAAGATGAAACTCAGCGATGAGGAAAGAACAATCATGTTCGAAGAAGTCGATGAAGATCTACCACTCACAACACATTATTATTTGTTTGTGCCAACTCTAGAGAACCAATGTTCGGAGAAGCAAGCAAAGAAGTGGGTTCCAGCAGCTCGTGCTTGTAAAATCATTGGTTGCTATGCACAAACTGAGCTTGGACAGTAAGATTCACTTTCATAATTTCCATCTAATCGTTCAAGTGGGAGCAACGTGAGAGGCCTTGAAACAACTGCAACATACGACCCTAAAACACAAGAGTTTGTGATTCACAGCCCCACAACCACATCAGTAAAGTGGTGGGTCGGTGGCTTGGGTAAAACAAGCAACGTCTGTGTTGTTTTCGCTCAACTAATTCTTGATGGAAAAAATCAAGGATTATATTCATTTTTTGTTCCTTTACGTTCCCTTGAAGATCACTCCAAACTACCAGGAATTGAGTTCATTGGAGACATTGGACCCAAGTTTGGTTTCAACGCAGTAAGTTTATATAATTCTAACACAAGACTAACCAACTGCTTAGATGGATAATGGATGTGTCAAGTTCAATCAATGTCGCATACCAAGAACAAACATGTTGGCTAGATTTGCAAAAGTAAACAAAAAGGGACAACTCATACAACGAAGTGGAGTGAGTTCAAGAGTTAATTACGGAACAATGGTCCTCATGAGAGCAAACTTTGTCGCAACTGCTGGTGTCACATTAGCCAAAGCATGTACCATCGCAACACGTTATTCAGCCGTTAGACGTCAATTCAACAATTCACAAAATTCACATCAAGAAGTTCAGGTGATTGATTATCAAACACAACAGCACCGTATATTCCCATTGATTGCAGCCAGTTACGCTTTATACTTTGTAGCAGGTACCATGAACGAAATGTACAATGACATGATGGACGAATTGAAGAATGGAAAGGATGTGAACGTGATGAACCAGAAATTAGCTCTTGTGCATGCGATCAGCAGCGGACTAAAATCATTAAGTACCAACATGACAAGTGATGGAATTGAGGAATGCAGAAAATGTTGTGGTGGTCACGGATACAGTCAAATGAGCGGCCTTCCATACCTTTACGCAACTTTTGTTCATAGAAATACTGCAGAGGGAGATAATATGATTCTAACTCAACAAGTGGCAAGATATTTGTTCAAGTCCTTCAAGTCACAAGCTTCCACTGGCCAAGAAAACAAAATTAATAAATGTAATGTTTCATGTGAGGATGACTGGGTTCAAAATAAAGGACACTATGTGAGTGCTTATAAACACCGCGTGTTAAGATTAGTCAAAGAAAATCATAATAAACCTTTTGATGAGATTTTGATTGATATTGCACAACTGTCTCGTGCACATGGTATGTGTGTTATGGTCGAAAGTTTTGTGAAGAATTGTAATCATCAAGGCCCAATTGGAGTGGTGTTACAAAAACTTTGTAACTTGTTTGCATTGCATCATCTAGAACAAGATGCTGCTCATTATTTAGAAGACGGATACATGAGCGGCCAGCAATTACAATGGATCAGAAATTCTGTGAGGAAACTATTACTTGAATTGAGACCTGACGCAGTCGCTTTGGTCGACGCGTTTAACTTTAGCGATCATTATTTGAACAGTGCTTTAGGCAAATATGATGGTGATGTTTATCAAGCACTGTTTGATTGGATTAAAGAAGAACCTTTGAACAAGAGTGATGTAGTGGATGGATATAGTCAGCATCTGAAGCCCTTGATTCATTCAAAGTTATAGAATAGCTGTGCCTCAATAAACTTTGGTATTTTATCTATTTAAAATTGTAATGTATAGCCAACCCAACACAACATGAACGAAGATGCACAAACTAGACGTGCTAGGGTAGAGATAAATAATTTGCCAGTCCTCACCACTCTAATAAGAGGCTCATCTCAAACAAAGTCCCTCACAGAACGCTTGTTTGAACTTTTAGGACAGCTACAATTCGACCAGTGCTTGTCGTTAATTAAATTACACGAGAAACAGAAACACGTCGATGGAGAGATGATTTCATCACTTAAAATGCTATTACAATGCGAAAAAATGTATACATCCGCACACTTCAACTCCGAAAAGCAAGATTTGCACCACCAATATTCTTCACTATCATCTAAACTGTCTCTGCTTGTTATGACAGCTCCATCAGAAACAAAAAATGATGATGCAACATTATCATCACCACCAGAGTCAACTCTCAACAATGGGAATGACTACGCTAGAGTGCTTGACCTTGACGAACATGAAATCGCACTAAGCAAGGAACTCCTGCAAGATACCAGATTGTTAATTCAATTAAGACAAGAAATGATTGAATTCTATCGCATGTTGTCAAGAACCAAGCAGACACCAAAGTTTGATAATTTTTGTAAAATAGTTTCCGGACTACGAAGTAAACTTGTTGATCGTGTCAAACATAAACTTTTATATAAACAAGCACAAAATGCTTACTTTGAACTTGATGCCATCCATGCCATATTCAAAACGGAAGGTTTAATTTGCAAGTACAGATACAAGGAGGCAGTCTTCTCATTTTTCAGAGTCAAGAACATTCTCAAGTCATGGAAGGAATTACATGCACAGTCATCAAACCAGTCATCAGCTCCACCTTCGCCAATATCAAGATCTCTCATCAACAATCCAGCCAATAACATTCCTTCCTTCGACGACCCACACTTTAATAATGTCATCTCCGATTACCAACAAAAAGTCTCTCCGCGTGATGTTAGCATTAATTCTGTAGTAGACGAAAGTTACTTTACAAGAGATGATGTCGAAACGAAACCTGCCGTCACTCTACAATTAAAAAGAAAGCCAATGTCTCCCATGAAGAAGATACCTACAAGACCAAACAATCAGCAACATTCACAACAACATCAACAATCACACACACACTCCTTGAATCCTTCCTTATTTGGATCCTTGGTCAACATGATTAAAAAAACAACACCGCCACCACATTTATTGGAAAATGGACGCGAACTCGAAACAACGCCAATGTCTACAACATCATCATTAAGCACCACGATGGACCATCATTCGGATCACACCAAGAAGACACTTTCAAAGGACTTTGAAGCATTCTCTCCGCCGCCGGCACCTCAATCCACCACCCCCAACACATCACTCACTTCCACTCCAAATACACCTCAACATCATTTGGTACCATCCATAACGTCCATGCCTATACAACCAAAGGAAGTGAACCTATTGACGGAAACAAATTTATATCGTTGGTTAAACATGATGCACTCATTTACTGTCAGCAAATATACTTTATATTTTAGAGATGTACTTCGTTGTAATACAAAAACTCAATTTTCTGAACTGTGTGGTCTTGGCATCGTGGACTATTATGCTTCCATCGAGAGCTTTGCTAATGTTGTTAATCCTTTTGCAATTTGTCTCATCATGAATTGTGGTTTTGGTAATCAGAATGTTCCTGGTAGTCCATCTTCTTCTTCCTCTCACTCAACCGAAAAGTATCACCTGACGCAAAGTTATTATGAAATTGATAAGCAGGGTTACTCTTTGTGCAATAGATTGAAGCAAATGAAAATGTTTTCTAATGAATTAGAAAGTGATGAGGACGAAGACGACGATAGTGGCTTTATGGCTCAAAGCGGTAATAAGTCCTGGCCTTGTATATTTAGTTATCCTGAACAAGTAGATAGGAATTTACTTCGTGTCATGTACTGGCCTGATTTGTTGAGTTTGATAATGGATAATAGTGGGGATTTGGAAAAGGATATTGAGCCATTGTGTTCATGTGAGGAGAAGAGTAGTTATTATGTGTGTTGTGTTGATCCTAAAATTTACATGTGTGTCATCTTTAACTTTTCAACAAAAACAAAACCAAAGGTAAACAAACTTACAATGGACTTTATGTTCCATATGAATATTTACATGAGGAGGACCAAACTATTCTCTTATTTGAATACATTTACTGTGGATAAATAAAGCAATTTTTTGTAATAATAGTACATGATTTATTTACTACAAGTCAAGGTTTGATACTCAAGTCGGTTTTGACTGGACATGAGAGGTTAAAGTTATTATAATTTTATTCGGTTTTAATTTGTTCCAACGATCTTCCTTAGGAGACCAACAACAGAAGATTTTAGTGAGCGTGTATTGTGTTCGTAGAGGTACATTGTTGTGGCCATTGCCAAAGAAAAAAGTGCAATAAAAGCTCTGTTCATGTTCTTTTCGCTTACAAATTTATGTTGAATAATGGAGTTGCGTGCTGCCTCTGATGTTTCTACAACTGAATAAATTGCAATCTCGGATCTTCTTCCCTTTGGTTCAAAGAAAAGCGACGCGCCTGCAAATAGACCAGCGAGGTACACATTAACGATGCCATGTCTTTGTCGTAATTTTCCAATTTTACCTATTTTTAAAAGTTAACTTCAAACTGCAAAAGACACGTACACATTCCATATACTAGAACAGAATTGAAAACAGCAAGAAAAAGTGCAGAACGCATTGAGTTCTTGAAAAATCCAGTCAAAATGGGAATTGGATCTTTGAACAGCGACTTTCTCTTATATACTAGAACAGGTATCAAATGTATTGGGGCATAAAGCATAAAGGCGGCCGGTATCTCCTTCAGCCAAAGGGTAGCAGCTACAGACTCACATGTTTGATTTGGATGTAAATAGTCACATTGAATGTAG
Source organism: Acrasis kona (assembly GCA_026419775.2). NCBI lineage: Eukaryota > Heterolobosea > Eutetramitea > Acrasida > Acrasidae > Acrasis > Acrasis kona. The sequence goes on along the minus strand of JAOPGA020001389.1, from coordinate 5,851 downwards.
TGGTTCTTTCCACGATTCAACGCCCGTTCCTCCTCTCTAGTGAAATAAACATTTTTTGACTGACAACCCTTGTTCAATGGAAATAACTTGAATTCAGTGTTAGCAAAGCTGTGTTGTATTCTATACCTCTTGGTCCCTAACAACTGTATGCTTTATGCGGTCCCCATGCTCCCTCAAACGTTCATCATCGGTTTTAACTTGTGTGGCCATGATATGTTTTAAAGGAGTTTTGGGCTATTATTATTACAACAACTAAAATCAATCAGAGGAACTCCGCGAAGGCTTTTTGTTGTTCTCGGGTTGAAGACGGAAGCAATTTACACTAACACAACATTCCCTCAACGAACCATCAATATTGGCAGTTGTTTTAATAATAAACTACCATGAAGACCACGCTTGATCTGTCAGGTGGTTGTCCACATCAAAATCCCAATCAATTTGTGATCTCTGTATAGTGTAGTAAAATTGAAGAAGCTTCCTCTTCATATTGAAATCTTCTTCATAGGCAATCCGAACAAGGAAGCTGTAAAATAAAATGTAAATCTCTGTTAAAAAAAATGTATTTATTGAACTGGAACCTTCTTTGAGGTACGGACGATCAAGTCCAAAACCTTGTTGGAGTATCCCCACTCGTTATCGTACCAGGCGATCAACTTGATAAAGTTATCGTTCAAGAAGATTGATGCATTGGAGTCATAAGTTGAAGTGTGGTGGTCGTGGATAAAGTCGGTTGAAACAACATCATCATCGGTGTAGGCGAAAATGTTCTTCCATCTCTCGCTGTTGGCGGCTTCCTTTAGAGTCTTGTCAATCTCTTGCTTGTTGGCACCCTTCTCGATGCGAACGGTCAAATCAACGACTGAAACGTCGCTGGTTGGTACACGGAATGACATACCGGTCAACTTGCCCTTCAATGATGGAATGACGGATCCAACAGCACGTGCAGCACCTGTTGAGGCTGGGATAATGTTGAAGGCGGCACCACGTCCAGATCTCCAGTCACCACGTTGGGGACCGTCGACGGTCTTTTGGGTGGCGGTGGTGGCGTGTACGGTGGTCATCAAACCTTCAATGATGGTGTACTTGTCGTGGATGATGCTTGCTAGTGGGGCCAAGCAGTTGGTGGTGCATGAAGCGTTGGAGATTACAGTTTGTCCACTGTAGGTGTCTTCGTTGACACCAACAACGTACATTGGGGTGTCGTCCTTTGCTGGGGCAGAGATGACAACACGCTTGGCACCTCCCTTAAGATGTTCCTCGCATGACTTCTTGTCCAAGAAGATACCGGTTGATTCAACAACGTAGTCTACCTTTAGGTCACCCCATGGTAGCTTGCTTGGCTCCTTCTCGGCAAAGACCTTGGTCTCTTGTCCGTTTACGATCAATGCACCTTCCTTGAAGTCGACGGTTCCCTTGAATGTACCGTGGACGGAGTCATATTTGAACAAGTATGCCATGTATTTGGGGTCCAACATGATATCGTTGACACCAACGATCTCAACATCATCACGCTCCAAAGAAGCTCTCATGACGAGGCGACCGATTCTTCCAAAACCGTTGATTCCTACTCTAACCTTGCTCATGTTTGTTGTATTTTTGTTTCGATCGTTCGTGTGCTATGGTCAACTTTAAATGATTGGCCATGGAATTTAATTCATAGTTTATACCCAACAGGAATTCCGCAAGAAATTTAAGGTCAAATTTTCTACGGGAAAACAATCTTAGAATATTAATTATATAAATGTGATTTGGCCGGAGGCGTATTTTAAGAATTCGATTTACATTATTTAATAGTGTTAAAGTCTTGCAAAACACATTTATTCGCTGTCCTATACAGTGGTACCAGTGACTATATTAATATCGACACAAAATGCTCCTCCAAGTTTCTGAAAGAAATCACTCTCAGATTTCCATAATTCTGATGGTGCACACTATCCCATCTTGCAGAGCTCCTCTGTGATTATGGTAAACTTAAAGTGTTCAAGGAATGTGATATAATGGTCAACAAGCCAGTGTCGAGTTACTTCAATTACTCTTACAATTTTCAAACAATGTTAAGAGCTGCAAGAAATATAACCAGATGCAAACTCGAGAGACAACTTCTGCGAAGATTAAAACATTCTCTTCGCCCAATCAATTTAAACATAACACCAAAAAGTACAGTAACAAGGAAGTTAAAGAAGATCGAGGATGAACAACTACCAAAAAAATCTAAAAAAAACGCAATACCAAAGGCTTCGGCAGAACAAAAGGATATTTTAAAATGTATTTCGAAGGGCTTTAATGTTCAAGTGGATTCTGTCGCAGGATCAGGAAAGACTACAAGCATTCTACAAATCGCACTTTCGAATCCAGAAAAGAACATTCTTGTACTAACTTATAACGCAAGACTAAAAGATGATGGCAGGGAGAAGATCGCAAAGCTCGATATTGTGAATTTACAGATATACACTTATCATGGAGGTGCAGGTTCGTTATTCCGAGCACCTTGTTTGAACGACAAGATGCTTCGTCGACTCATTGATGACAGGGGCAGAACTAGAATGTCAAGCATTGTGGATTTTGACATGATCATAATTGACGAAGCACAAGACATGACCAGACTATACTACGAATTCGCTGTTTGCGTACGAATGGATTGTGGCAACCCAAACATGCAATGGGTCATTCTCGGGGACGTTCGGCAATGCATTTATAACTTTTTAGGAGCTGATTTCCGATATCTCACATGTGCCGATCAATTATTCCCATCCGATCGCAACTGGACCACATGCAAACTACGCACATCTTATCGCAACACACATCAAATCGCATCATTTGTCAATTCGCTCATCGGAGAACAACTCATCACTGCCAATCGTGACGGACCACCAGTACAATACATAAGTTGCAACACGTTCGGAGATGATGTTTTCACATTGGTCAAAATCATGTTACAACATTATTCATACGGAGATATTTTCGTATTGGCACCATCCATACGTTCAGAGAGCTCTCCGGTGCGGAGGTTAGAAAACAAGTTGGTCAACTATGGCATCCTATGTCACGTTCCCGCCAGCGACGACGACATAGTTGACCCGTTGGTGACTAAAGGTAAAATCAGTTTCATGACTTATCACCAAGCAAAGGGTTTACAAAGACCCGTTGTAATCGTTTACAATTTCAGCGACGATTATTTCGACTTTTATTCCAAACAACCAAACGTCGACCGCAGTCAACTACCAAACACAATGTACGTTGCATGCACCAGGGCCATGGAACGCTTGTTCGTGATACAACATTCCAAATCCAATGCTCTACATTTCTTACCCGAAGATCAAATCTTGTCGAAGGTAGCCAGCGTCAAGGGACAAGTGTCGAGATTACAAGACACAAATATTCAGCACAAGGCACCCGACTTGACCGTCACCAGCATGACCAGACATTTATCAGATCAACTGATCGATCAGATCATGCCGTTTATGAAATTTGAAAATGTAAATGTCGAATCTGATTCCCACTCCAAAATCAAATTAAACCCCAGGGTACTATCCGACGTATTCGGCACGCAAGAGAGCGTGTCAAATATCACTGGAATAGCAGTTCCAGCAATGTACGAATACAAGAACAAGAAGACATGTAGCTTGATCGAAATCATCAATCAAATCTCATTCGATTCTAGCATTGTAAATGAGTTGGAGGTGATTCAAAGGGCAAAAGAGGTCCAAAATAGAGGAATAAAAACTTTTGAAGACATGTTGTTGATTAGTACTGTTTTTGAGGGACTCACTAGTGGTTACATTCATAAAATTAGACAAATTTCAGATTATAATTGGGTCGCACCGAGACAATTAAAATTGCTCATGAAGAGAGCGGAACTTCACTTGTCTAGTGAATCTGAATTTGAAAAGTCTTTGACTGATTTTTATGTTTACAAAAATTACAAAATTTCAATAAAGGGTAGAGTGGATGTGATTGATAGGGATACATTGTGGGAAATTAAATGTATCAATACAATGACGGAGGAACATGAGTTGCAGTTGTTGGTTTATTGTTGGTTGTCGATGAGGGATGAGCGTTATAAAAATGTAATTAAAAAATTTAAATTGTTAAATTTATGTGATGGTAAAGTGAGGGAGTTGGATTTGAGAGGTACTAATGTTGATGTTGTGATGGAAATGTTGATTAAAAATAAATTGGGTCAAAATGAATTTGTTGATATTAATTTTTTTGAACAGGCAAAGTCGATAAGGGAAAAGACTGTTTCGATTATAGATAAACCATTGAAGGATGTGTATTATGAATCTTATGGTGTTGATGAATTTTTGTTACAATAAATTTTGTGTTGATGAGGATTGGATTTTCGTCGGCAAACAATAAAATGGTGTTTTATGATGATTATGTATTTTATTATGATTAGCAAGAGACCACTTAGATTACTCTTCAGGCGTCTTCTTTGATTGACTTTAGAATTTCCTTTCCTGGCTTGTTACATATGGTTCGGAGTTTTCAAATTGCACCGAGTAATTGCATTTGATAGTTCACTTGGAAACAAATGAAGCATATGAGACACACCGCAGCTCGAGTCCTGCTCGTATTCCTCGCTGCATTTCGTTCATTCGCTCTAATTGCTGCAGACCCTCTTATTGCTTTCAAGTGCCCATTTAACCTAAATTGTGTGGAGTGTGCGACTTTTGGGAAAGTATGTGAATGGAACTGCTATCTTCGTAGATTATTGAAAATGGACCTAACAGAGTACATGAAAGTAGATGTTGTTTGTGCAAGAAGGGACATTGAGTCACAAATCATTGGGTTTGAGGCAATAATATTATCGGTTCTTATTATTACCGCTTCTATTGGAATGGTATTCAAAAGAAGATGGGCGAACAATCTTGGATTCACATGCTTTGGACTCTATGTTTTCCTACTTGGGCCTCTCTTTTACAAAGGTTTCAAACAAAGTCCAAATCCTTTCCAACTACTCTTGTTCAACTTTTTGGATGTTGTCTATACAATTGTTATCCTATTGTGTTCCCTATTTCTGAAAGACTGGGTATCATCAGGGTACAATCGCATCGTGTAAAAAGCAATTTATCAACAACCAAAGAAATAACACAAAAAATAAAAATAAAGATGTTTTTTATTAACATTTATACGAAGAACTTCAAGATTTTTGCCAAATCACGTCTGGCTGGTGAGGCATTGTTGTCTCCAGATAGGTTTACATCCTTTTGTGGAACACAAGCGCATCTATCGTTTCCTGGTGCAGGTACACCGGCGTCATACCAGTGCACGAAGCCACTTGGGCAGGTCCAGCATGGGTGTGCTTGAACACATTGTGACTCACAATTCTCTCCTTCAAATCCAGGTTTGCAGACGCATGATCCGTCATTGCAGTATCCATTTCCGCTGCAGACTTTGTTGTCCCTTGCAAAGATTCTGGCAGGTGATGCGTTGTTGTCACCTGACAAGTTGGCACTACATGAGCTTGATCTCTTCGATGCTCTTGCTGGTGATGCATTGTTGTCGCCTGATAAGTTGGCTTGACAGTATGGAAGAGTTGGTGAACTAGTTGTTGGTCTTGGTGTCAATTGAACTGGTGGTGTGGTAGTTGGAGCGACAGTTGTTGGACAAGCCTTACATGTTGGGCAGGCTCCGTTACGTCTTAGTCTTCTGGCTGGAGACGCGTTATTATCACCTGATAAGTTAACTTCGCCGCATGGGCAAGGTGGGCAAGTAGTAGTTGGTGCTTGAGTTGTTGGTCTTGGTGTCAACTGGACTGGTGGTGATGTAGTTGTGATTGGTACACAAGCGCATCTGTCGCCGTTTGGTGGTGATGATACTCCTGCATCATACCAGTGAACGAAGCCAC